>JACXGK010001702.1:0-64849 GCA_016801125.1 Novumbra hubbsi
CAGCTAAAAAAGGCCATAAACCTGTCTTCCTATACATGCTATGTCCTTGCCTCTAATCTCTTGACTTATAGTCCTACCTCTGGAATGTACTTCTTAATATTTACGACCTCCAGCTGGCTAATTTCAGAGTATACGCCCTACTGGCACCGTTAGCTTCTAATAGCACACACACATCAAATCTTAACTAAAATAATCCACAGTTACACTTAACTTTGACAAAGGAAGTCCCATGGTCGAAGTCAGTGCCATTTCATTGTCATTGCGTAAACAGTAGCTGCCCACCTGTGTGACGATCTGGCCGGCGCAGCAGTTCTGCCCTGGCGTTGTATGTGGAACACACTGTTTGTGAACGCACACCGGTCTCACTCATTGGTTTATCGCACGCACCTGTTCCCCATTTATGTGTGTATATATGCCCCTTTGATTGATCCCTGTGTGTCGTTCGTTGTTGTATTATGTTATGCTGTTTGTTTTTATGTAGTACACGTCACGTTTCGCTTGCATACCAGCTGTATTGTCCAGCGCATTTTGTTTATCATTTTCTTCGTACCTCTTGTAATGACCTGGCTAATTGGAAAGGATCAATTGTACAGACAGAGGATGAAGTAGAACCAACGGTTTATTCTCAACTAACACCGGCTACTGTCTGGCCGTAGCCCACGCCAAAGAAAACACAACCAACACGTTAAACGTTATCCTGCTAACCTAAAACCCCGGGCAAAAGAGAAAAAGCGCCAAGCCCAACCTGGTCTTATCCCCCAAATATTCCCCTGGCCAACCCCCCATAAAGCCCCTCTGCCAATCACCAGGATGCACGGCCTCCGCACCTACCAGGCATCCTGGGGATTGGCAGACAGCTGTTTGATAGACATACAGGTAATCGTCTAATCTTGAACCCACAGCTGCCTGTGCGGGTAGCTACAATATACTGTGGTTTTCTGTTTGGAAATTAATCAATTTTTTTCCAAAATGTCTGCACATGGTTCCTCACCTACCCGCCGACGTGAAAATCCAGCCGGCTCCCGCTACCAGAGTCCTACACTCCAATGCAAAGTCAAGGCACTTCGATTACCCTGCCTGAACTGGAAAAGTCGTTCACCCGTCTCCTTGCCCTCTGGTGGGTGGTCGACCTCTCGGAAGTGACGGGTGAGATCTGGGTAATTATCCAGCCTTGATCCACCCTCTCTCAAAACAAGAACACACACGGACCACAAAACACACAGCAAACGTATACACAGACAACAAGCAACAGGTGTGCGTAATAAGGCGTGGTGCATTCGTGAAGACATGGGACATAATGAACAAAAAGGAGGGCAGGGGAATGCCATTGAACGCCGGACCCTGCACGAACGAGGAGAGGGCACATTCCCAGAGGGAGACGTGACATTAACTCACATCTAGCTTGCTTATGTGAGTTAATATCAGAATGAGATACTGTTAAAAGAACATTGGCAATACGGGGAGATGGGAAACTGGTAATTAATTTAGCAACAGTGTCTCATACAGTGTTATACTGTACGTTCCTCAATTCTCATTTATCAATGAGATTCCCATGTCATCTCCTAATTTCTTTATTTTAGTATTTCTGTTCATATTCTTAAATTAGCTTTAATTAATATTCTTGCCCTCCCTGGAACAGGGCCCCGACAAGGTTTTATGCTGCTCGATTTTTGTGCCGGGGGAGTAGTGTTAGTTCTCCTCCATAACTCTAAGGAATGCACTTTAATTTTCCTTGTCTACTTTTGCGTTTCTACATAGAAGGACATGAGGTCTGCAGAACAAGCCGATACCTGACAATTCCAGTTGCAACTCTGATGACCCCCCCTCCCAACCCAGATCTAGACGATACCTGACGATTCCAGCTGCCACCCTGCTGACCCCTAATCAACCCTCCCTGTGCTGCAAATCTGGTCATGCTTCTGACATAGATTAGGCTTTACAGACTCTGGACACAGCCCATGTGAATTAATTAATTATGCATAGTATTCTAAAAACCTCACCCAGCATAGCCAGAAGAGGTCTGGTCACTCCTTTGAGCTTGGTTCCTCTCTAGGTTTCTTCCTACAATCCAGCCCCCATAGGGAGTTTTTCCTAGGCACCGTGCTTCAACCCTGTTGTTGCGTGCTCAATGTTTTTTTTAAGATGGGTGTTTTGTAAAAGCACTTTGTGATAAAGTCTGATGTAAAAGGGGCTTTATAAATACACTTGATGGATTATTATAACAAGCTTTTTATAACCACTGACTTGAAAACTGAAAGCTAAACTTGGGGACTTGACTTGTCTTGAATCGATCTGTGCTGTGGAACTTGAGACTTATCTTGAGATTTGTCTATCGTTACTTGGGACTTTGCTTGAGACTTGAGGGTTATTACTTGTGACTTGCAACTATGTGACTTGGTCCCATATCTGGTAGCTTTAGATTTCACATTACTTAAACCTGCCACAGATGATCAAGGAAATATTTTATTGATCACTGATGTGTTTTAACTTTGGGTTAAAACCCAGACTTTCCCTACGTGTAATCCATAGGCAGATATCACTGCAGTAATTCTACTACGTCTGTGGAACAGTCTGCAGTAGAGTAACACATTTGGTTCTTTCAAAGAAATGTACCACTATAATGAATTTTTACATTAAACATGGGTTTTCTGTTATAAAATGACTACGCTATTCCAACCCTCTACATACACTCTAACAGGCAAGTTATCAAACTATATCGTAACATCCAGTGTACATTTATACTATACTGACTTGTAAAACAGGATTCATGTACATCATCAGCCTATCAACCAAAACTACTCTTTGAATCTACCATTTTATGACTTGTGAAATATATGTTTACCAAGAATACTTTCGGCTTGGACCGTAACCTTCAACAATGTACTGTGCGTTGTAAAGCAAGGACAGTGTTCTGAACATGGAATTAAATCCTGTGTCGGCTGTACATGTTTGGTTTGGGTTTTATTAGATGGGGTTTCAATATAGCATTGAATTCAATAAACAATCATATTTCTATAGGATTTGTCATGTAGCAGCTGGTACACTCGCTTAAGCCCCAAATGCAATCTCCCCAGAGATCGTCTCCTCTGCTGCGCATTGCGTTATTTTCTCCTACTGCTGAAACCAGCAAGTCAGAATCTATCACCTCAGAGAGGGATGTCTGGAGACACGCCACTCCCCTTCAGATGGCTGCTCTGATCTGTGCCCTACATAAACACCCATGCCTCCCTTGTTTGAACTCTGCAAGTACATGTTAGTGTGCATGGACGCACGTGTATTTGTTTGTGGGCTCTCAAAACACACCTACAGTAGCCTTTTTCTCGTTAAGTTTAGCCTTTGATTTGTACACTCTCTTTTTCCTTTTTGTGTTATGGTTTTAAAGATTGTTCTTTCCTCTTCTCCAGCCACAGTGGTAGAACCTTTTAATAATTCATAGGGACTTCAAATTTAAATGAGATTTTTATTAACACCGACCTTGCTTCCCTCACTGCTCTATCCCTGCTTTCCGGCTGCTCTTCCTCACTACCAGCCGTTGCCTTGACAACTGCAATATCCTAGAGACGCATAACTAAAAGTGAGGAAAACTTGCTCACAGGCACACGCACACAAATAGGGGAGTGGTCTTACTGATACCTGATCTCAAGCTATGTAGAGAGAAAAGTAAAGGAGAGCATTTCAGGAGAAGGGCAAAAAACAAGACAAGCAGAGGGTCAGCAAGACATCACATGACGCAGGGTTCGTACTCAACTAGGGTTTATTCACAAGGCTCCTTTCGAACTTGATCGTTAATATGCACAGGATCAAGACAAATACAGAGTGCTTTTTCAATACCTTGGATTAACATAGCAGTGTACATTCATATGTATATTGAATGTTTATAAAGCAATCAATTAATTAAGGCATGCACAGTCAGGCAAGTCTGCACAGAAGTCCCATTCAGGGTTTTAGTATAGATCAGTAACTAACAACAATAGGAAGAACAACACTAATTAACCAAGTGGGCCAATGGTCCATAACCATCTGTGCTGCAGTCTGTATTTGCCTTTCAAATGGTACCCTATTCCCTATATAGTACTCTACTTTTTCCAAAGGACTGGACTGTATAGGATTCCATTTGGGAAGCGTACGGGATTCCTTATTCAAATTGAAAATATCATATCAAACAGGATCTAGATCATATTTGACAGGAAGCAGCTTTTAACAAACAGGATCAAATATGTAAGGAAATATATGATTGTAAACCAAATAAAAGAGAGGAGACGTAAGTGAATTAGTTTGAAATAACACTGTTAATGATGAATTAATGAATTGGTATGAGAAAGAAAGACCTGAGAGATAGAAGTAAATTACTAAGACGTTATGAAGGAAAGATGGAGCTCACTGGTGGCTGGTGACTTGAAAGACATTCAAGTAAGTGTGTGTGCTCGCATGCAGGTATTTATAAGTTAAATCATGAAATGGCCATCTTCAACGTAACCACATAAGTTATCCTTCATTGCAGCATATACATTGTATAACTAACTAACTGTAAACATGCTTTTTAGGGCAGCAATACAGTTCAGAATCGACCAGTTAAATGACCACAAAGGCCATTATAGGATGTTTTCCGTTCGCGTTGTGCAATTGTAGTGTGAAAAAAAGAATAACACTATCAGTATAAATAACAATAAAGATAGTCATACTATCCCTGATAATGACAATAATACCACTAGTGGTGATAATAATAGAACAATAACAATAGGTCAATAACAGTCCATATCAATAGTAAACAATCAAACAAAAACATTAGACAACCAAAGGCATTATTGGTTAAATAAATAAATAAATACACATACAGTCAATCATATATATTATATATACAGCTCAGTGATCTAGAACATAGTGCAAGCATATTAATTATCAATTATTTACAAACATTAAGAAATGGAAAAGGAGTGGAGGAAATAAGCCAAAAGTTAGCATTCACCTTTCAGCAAAAAAAAAATGTATATATATATTTTTGCATATGTAATTAGTAAACTGACATGCTACACTCAATAAGGGATAACAGGAGACTCGGGCAATGTCCTATTCTCAAAATTTGCACTTTCGTTCACCGAATAGGAATGAATAGGAAACAGCTGGTTCTCAAAATTTTGAGCAAAAGACCTTCTAGACCATGCCTTCACTTATCCAGTGGTTGTATTTGTGGGAGTAGTGATCAAATGTACACCTCAGGTATTAGGAGCACCTTACTATTCAGTACACCTCTAAATCTCAGACCTACCCACAGCTTCCTTCCTGCGGTCCCTGATGAACCCTCGTCATACCCAATGGATAACTTCACTGTTTTGTTTATTACCCTAATATAGCCTTTCTACGCAACATTTGTAGCTACCAGATTATACTTTCGAAAGAGCTTCAAAAAGGAAACAGGGGGTTATTATTCTACACCTGAAGTCACTCTAAGTGAAATCGTCAACTTCAAATGAATATATCATATTTTGGTTGCCTGGGCAAATACATTTGCATATTATGTATTTACATAGTGAGACTTTCAGCTACATAAAGAGGTATTTGGTTTAAAAGCGTTAGAGCCAACCAATCCTCCACTGAAAATCATGTAGGTGTATACATTGTAAACAACACTGTAAACATGCACAGGGGTCTAAGGGGATCAGAAAGACTGGGGATTGTGGATGCAAAGAATAGTCCACCTGCATGGGAAATAAATGACTGCTTCCTCCTAAAAATAAATATGTATTTTTTTATGTATTTCTATTATGTTAACAACATGCAACAAGCTCAGCTCACTCCACAGTTAGCAGATGGAATGCTGTCAAGAAGGACGGTCACAGACGGTCACTGATTTCGAATAAGAGCAGTGGTTGTAGATTTTGAAGAGAAATATATTATGTACAACCAATTAGCATTTCAGTGTAGAATTAGGAATTGCATCTATTTGTACTGTTGGATGACTAGTTTGAACGTGGCCTAGGTATCACCGAATCGGGGGAAAGTGGTGGTTGATAATCTAGCGTCTATAACACACAAACATGCAACACACACACTATTAACTGCGTTCTTATTCACACACACATCCATACAGAGTACATACATAAACTGCATTTCTAACACTTCCTCTCAAACCCAGCACTAGGTCAGAGACAGCTTGGTTGCTATATGACCAAGCTCACATTCCAGGCTTTCGCATACACAGTGACACATTGCCTAACTCCCAGAGGAAGGTGAGGCCATCCGGCTCAGTGAAAAACAACCAGACAAGGGCAAACATTAAGCAAATAAGAGCTGATACTGACCTGGGCAAGAGGGAGTAGGCAAATTTACCATAAAGGCTTTGTTGTATTATTCTAACCAAGGAGGTGATGATCAAAGTTAATGAATAAATACTTTTTACTAAAAAGACCACCGTATAGTGTTCCAGAAGCACATTATAATCTTATGATACTTGACCTTATGATCATTTACCGTGGTAACTGTATAAGTTACTGTGGTTACCGGTGGCTGGTTTAAAAGCCTGAACTGACTATTTAAAAATCGGTGTGCGTTTGAGCAAGGCCGTAATTGCTCCTGTAAGTCACCCTGGGTAAGACTGCTAAATAACTGAATAGGATTATTTCTTATAGAAAATCATGTGCTTTGTCTGGGTGTGGTGCAAGGTACTTTGCAATACTTAACAGAGAGGAATAGATCTCAGACGACCAGAGATGATGGGTGTCGAATGAAGACAAAGCAACAAAACCAAAACATCTGTCTTTTGTTTTAATTCTACAATGAGTTTAGCTCACTTTAGGATTAATGCCATTCTAGTATATTGTCTGACTTTCACCCTGCATCAGTAACAAGCACCACACAATCTCCCCTTCTTTCAGACACATATCCTCTTTGCCTCTTCATCTGCGCCAAACAAAGGACTGCAGCCCATGCAGCTATCACCCAATACTCCCTCCCACTCTCTCTCACTCTCCGGTTCCCTATTGCTCTCTTTGGTTTAGCCAATGAGAATCCATTATTATCTCGTATGGGTGTGTCAGCCCTTTTCTTCATGTGTACCTGGTACATTTGTCTTCCCTCACATTGTGTATGGATGTGTGCACGCCTTTGCACAATAGTGTGCAATAAATTGTGTTTATTTGAGAGTGCATGCTTAATCCCAAAACCAGGAGTGGCTCGTTCTCCCCGGATTATTTTCTTTTTAAGCAGTGATAAGTGGAGAACCAGGGTTCTCCAGGGTTCTCCCTAAATTGACCTACCGATGGGACCCCTCCAGTGACAACAAATTCAGAAAAAATAAAAGTAATCTCTGTCTCATTGACCCCGTCAGCTCCTTCCCTAACTCTATTACTCTTTACCATGCTACAAACTACAGTGTAAAATAGTTTTGGCATCACCGTTAAAAGGATCCCGGGGTGGAATTACAGTGGTGTGGACAGGAGGTATATTGGAAGGACATAAACCCATGTCCTTTCTGTCGGCAACTAAAACCCCTGCTCTGTTTTATTGGTACATTGGAGTTACCTGCAAGGCGCATCGAGGTCACGGCAAAACCACGCAAACAGTCCATGATCATTGTGTTGTTGACCAGAGTTAGAAGTCTCTCTCGCTGTTGCCAGCACGTCTGTGTCATTCTAAATGTCGCCTACAGGTTTCTGAGTCACAATTGCAGCCACAGATTTAGTGGTGGTTTAACAAACATTGATGAGTAAACAATGATTACAATGAAACCAAAAATATGTATCTTACACTAGGACTTCACTAAGATTTTTTTGTCTGTCAAAAATCAGATACACAGTCCACTACACACCTAGTGGCAACGTTTGGGTCTGTGGTGTAGGATTTAAAAGAAAGGGATTTGTCTGTTTAAAAAAAAAAAAATCTACAGGCCATCCATGCTCGTGCAGCAAAAGAACAAGGAAGGATCAGATGAAGAAGGGTATAAGTTGCAGGCGCTTGAGTCGAGTGACATTAGTGCTTTGATCGTACTGTAGAAGAGGGTACAAGTCTTTTTGTGTTGGTTGTTGGTGTGCCGACTTGCAATCTCGCTCCTGGTTTCCACGGAGACCCTCAGGATTTTATTATGCCTTTATGACAAAAATAAAACACAAGGTGTTTTGCATACAATGTAATCTATAATTTTAAGAAGCACAAACATGGTCAAACCAGCCACAGATGGAAATGATTGAAGAACCAAAGACAACAAAAATACAGCCTAAACATTATATTAATCTGTGGCCTAGGGCTGTCCAGGGCTCTCATTGTATGATATCATTATATTGTTGACAAAAACAAGGTTGAATGGAAACCAGGCAAAACTGAAGCTAGAAAGGGGAGCAATGCACAGCAAATGTGCATCAATCTACCAGCAAAAGTCATACACATTGGTGAGAAAAATTTATGTTAGCAACAAAAGCTGCACAAAGCGGCAATGAAAGAGCAACTTCAACAACTCACTTCCCCAGTTTAAGATGATGGCTGCAACGATGAGGATGACCCCACCAACCAAGGAGATGATGGAGAGAACCATGGCATTTCGGCCCAGACGCCTCGCCCCATCAACATTTCCAAGCTGCAGGCTGTTCCTTGACTAAAGAGGAAGAATAGGTTAGTGTACCTTAAATATATATTCAGGTGCATCAAAAAAAAAAAAATAATTCAAAGCAATATATAATCAATCATATATTCTAGATACATTACACATAAAGTGTAACATGTCAAGCCTTTTTTGTTTCAATCTTGATGATAACGGCTTGTAGCACATGACCAAAAACAAACATGATCTCAAAATAATAGAATAAAAAAAGGAATGGAAAGATTGTTGACCTGAGATGAGATCTTATCAGCCAATCAACTCAAAACACCTTCAACAATGTCCTAAGTACACTATATGGACAAATGTATTGGGCCACCCCTCTTAATCAGTAAATTCTGGTGTTTCATTCAGTCCCAGTGTCTAAAATCAAGTACCTAGCCATGCAATCTGCCTTTACAAACATTTGTGAAAGAATAAGTCATCCTAAAGAGCTCACTGATTTGAGCCTGGTACTGTAATAGGATGCCACCTTTGCAACAAGTACGTTTGTAAAATGTCTTCCTTCCTAGATATTCCACGATCAATAAGTGATATTATAGTGTTTAGGAACCCTGATCAACTGTAAGTGATATTCAGTGGAAGTGTTTAGGAACCCCAGCAACACAGCCATGAAGTGGCAGCCCACATGATGTTACAGAGCGGGGTCAAGTGTTGTGGTGCATAGTGCGTAAAAGTCGCCAACGCTCTGCTGACTAAAACTGTTGGGAGCTTCATTGAATGGGTTTCCACGGTCAAGCAGCGAGTATGAAAGCCTTACATCACCAAGTACAATGCCAAGCATTGGATGGAATGGTGTAAAGCATGGCGCCACTGGACTCTGAAGCAGTGGGAAGGTGTTCTGTGGAGTGACAAATCACGCATCTCTATTTGGCAGGCTGATGAATGAGTGTTCGGCAAATTCCAGGAAAACGTTTCCTGTCGGACTGCATTGTGCCAACTGTAAAGTTTAATGGAGGAGGGATAATGCTATGGGGTTGTTTTTCTGGGGTTGGTCTAGGCCCCCTAGTTCCACTGAAGGGAAATGTTAATGGCTCAGCTTACTAAGACATTTTGGAAAATTCTATGCTTCCAATTGTGGAGAAACAATTTGGGGAAGGCCCTTTTCTGTTCCAGCATGACTGTGCCCCAGTGCATAAAGCATGGCCCATAAAGGCATGGTCGTTTAGTGTGGAAGAACTTGACTGGCCCACACAAAGCCCCGACCTTAACCCAATTGAACACCTTTGGGATGAACCAGAATGGAGATTGCGAGCTAGGCCCTCTCGCCCAACATCAGTGTCTGACCTCACCAATGTTCTTCTGGAACAATGGGCAAAAAGTCCAACAGACACACTCCAAAATCTTTTAGAATGCTCCCCAGAGGAGTGAAAGCTGTTATTGCTGCAAAGCGGGGACGGACTCGAGCTTCTGTAGGTGTCCCAATCCTTTTGTCCACTGAATATACACTGCTCAAAAAAAGTAAGGTAACGCTTAATCATCACAGTTTAACACTTCTGGGATATCAGTTTGTCCAGTTAGGAAGCGTAAAGCCATTGTTAATTAATGTTACCCGATTTGGTGCAAATGAAAGTAACAACAGGTTCACTAAAATAATTTTTTATGGTTAAATGCAGAAAATAACATGGTCTTTTGACATTTTTATGACATGGCAACAGACATCTACATAGTAGAATGTTTTTTGCATGTGGTGCCACAGAGAATTTCTCTTCCTTCCTGAAAGTTTCTTCTCTAGTTTGGTGTTTTGTCCTTGCCAGTATTAGTATGAGGCGGTACCTGCAAACCATTCAGGTTGCATAGGTAGTCCAGCACCTCCAGGATGGCACATCCATATTTGCCATCACAAGAAGGTTTGCTATGGCTCTCAGTGCAGTCTCAAGAGCATGGAGGAGATACCAGGAGACAGGCCATTACACAAGGAAAGTGGGACAGGATCGTAGAAGGGCATCAACACAACAGCAAGACCAGGATCAGCTTCTTCATGCGAGGAGGAACATGGGAACCGTTATTAGAGCAATACAAAATGACCTCCAGTAAGCAAATGGTGTGCATTTTTTATACCAAACTGACAGAAACAGACTCCATGAGGGTGGCATGACGGCCTGGCATCCTCTACTGGGACATGTACTCACAGCCCAGCACCATGCAGCTTATTTGGCATTTGCCAGAGAAAACCAGGATTGGCAGGGCCACCATTTGCGCCCCGTTTTAGCGATGTTGAGAATGAGTGGACCAACACGCAGGTAGGCGATACAAGATAGGATTTATTTGTACCTATCGTATAGAACTGGTAAGAGTAAATAACTCCTCCGAGACAGAACGAAAGCAAGTATGTCGTGAGAAGTATCACTGGTAAAGCACCTCGGTGCAAACACACAACAGTGAAACAATAACGAACGCAGAGACAAGACACATGAGGGATTATATACTCAGGTAATGAGTGTCAGCTGCAAGGACTTAGGGAGGGATGCGTTCACAGGACATGGGGAACAAGACAAACACGAACGGTGGTGCCTAAAAGGCCGGCGACGTCGAACGCTGGGGGGCTACGCGAACAGGGGAGTGGCCGCCACCAGGCGGAGACGTGACACCCGTGATGTTCACAGCAAACCTCCAAGGATATACAGTCCCATTCTCTTCACAGCAGGTTCACATGTGACAGGCGTGGACATTTAAAAATGCCATGGTGAATGTTATGCTGCCTGCAACATCATCCAGCATGAGCGGTCTGGCGATAGGTCAGTGATGGTCTGGTAAGGCATATCCTTTGAGGGTCGCAAAGACCCTGACTGCTGTTAGGTACCAGGATAAAATCCCCAGACCCCTCGTCAGACCTTACTCTGGTGCAGGGGGCCCTGATTTCCTCTTGGGGCATAACAACACCCAGCCTCATGTGGCTAGAGTGTATAGGCAATTCCTGAATGACCAAGATATTTATGCCATTGACTGACCCTCACGTTCCCTAGACTTGAATCCAATTGGGAACCTCTGGGTGGTTATATATCGGTGTTTCCAATGCCACCAAGTAGCGCCACAGGCGGTGTAGGAGCTCACTGATGCCCTAATCCAGGTCTAGAAGTATATCCCGCAGGACACCATCTGCCATCCCATGAGGAGCATGCCCAGACAATGTTGGGAGTGCATATAGGCAAGTGTGGGCCAAGCACACTACTGAGTCTCATTATGACCGTGATGAAATGTTTGCACGTTTATGCAAACAGCCTGTGATTTCAATTGTCTACATTGATTGTCGGTGTTTGAATCCACCCCTTAACCAGTTTGTGATTTAGGTTTCCGCTGACCGAGACTGAGTTCATTTTGTTCTCAACGAATTACACAATTTACAGTAAAGATTTAGATCTTTATTATATTTCCTTAATCGAGAACTGTGTATATTCAAAAGTTTAGGGTCAGTTGATTGATCAGAAATAGTGCAGACATTGATAATGTCGTAAATGACTATTGTAGCAGTAAATATTATTTTAATGGAATATCTACAAAGCCTGTATTAGTCCTAAAAAGCCTGTATAAATTCCTGTGTTCACACAATGTGCCACATTGTTTGCTGATCCAATTTATTCATTTGAATTGATCATTAGAAAACAGTTTTTTAATTATGTTTAGCCTATCTGAAAACTATTGTGCTGATTCAAGAAGCAATAAAACTGTCCTTCTATAGTCTAGTTCAGTATCTGGAGCATCTGCAATAGAGGGATAAATTAAAGGCTCAAAATGTCCCAGGCTCAAAATACTCTCAAACATGACACTCTAATGACACTCTAATGTACTCTAATGGGCCACCCACTACTCTTTCTATTCTGGTAACAGCCAACTTGCACTGCTCTGATAACGGAGTAGTACTCAGCAATCTACGAAATCTTCTTGGCACTTCTCATGGAACAGCCTTAGTTTCTCAGAACAAGAATAGACTGACGTGTTTTAGAAGAAAGTTCTTTGTTGCTGGCATCAAATTGAAAGCGAGCATATATTTTTTTAAGAAACATTGAAATCTCTTCAGTTTCAACATTTGATATGTTGTTTTTGTACCATTTCCTATTGAAATTAGGGTTAAAATGTGATGCAAATCATAACATAACATTCTGTCATTTACATTTTACGCAGCATCAATAAAAAACTTTATTTTTAACATTGTCAATGACTATATATATTATATTTCCTATACACATATTGCCTATTTAAACCCCTATAAAGTATGTTTTCATTGTAAACAAGGACATTTGTATACATATATATATATATTGCTATTTCATGGACCACTGCAATGTAAACATTACAGTATATAGCAAGCAAATTCTGATATGGAACAGACAATGTATTACAGCTTTTCAATTTTACCCCCTAAGAACTAATTAAAACCTGGGACATCAGGTTTGTTTATACCTAAAAACACTATTTTAGAAAAGCTAGCTAACATATTCCCTTTCTGTTTCAATTATAGTGGCAAACCACTGCAAACTCTAACTAACATTTTGAGACCTTTGGACTAGAAGGTTCTATCTGTGAAAAGCATAGTTCTGAGGCAAATATCTTTTCACTGCACTGTATGTAAGCGGCAGGGTAAAACTACTTTGAATATTGACACAGTAATATCCATTGTTGATCAGTTGGACTTTTAACTTGTTGTAGGCCAGGCACCTTTCCTCCCAGTGTAGGAGAATACTTTCAGGTTGAGCGAGTGTGATGAAAACATTACACAAGTCACCATCTTCAACTATGTACGGACCTGCTTGGTAGTTGTAACAATTCAGTATTTCCAAAACTGTTAACTAAACGTTTTGTATGTTTGCCAACTCACAAAGAAATGTTCAGTCTAGAATGAATGTTAATAGTAGGTTTTTTTGAACAGTGAGAGAAAAAATAACAACCAAAAAATCCAGAAAAGCACAAACGTATATGTTGATTTGCATTTTACTCAATGTAATACGTATTTGATCCCCTATCAATCAGCAAGATTTCTGGCTCCCAGGTGTCTTTTATACAGGTAACGAGCTGAGATGAAGAGCTCTCTCTTAAAGGGAGTGCTCCTAATCTCCGCTTGTTACCTGTATAAAAGACACCTGTCCATAGAAGCAATGAATCAGATTCCAAACTCCCCAACATGGCCAAGACCAAAGAGCTGTCCAAGGATGTCAGGGACAAGATTGTAGACCTAATAACGCTGGAATGGGCAACAAGACCATCGCCAAGCAGCTTGGTGAGAAGTTTACAACAGTTGGTGCGATTATTTGCAAATGGAAGAAACTCAAAATAACAGTGTTATCGATCTAGGGCCTCCATGCAAGATCACACCACGTGCAGTTTCAATGATCATGAGAACAGTGAGGAATTAGCCCAGAACTACACGGGAGGATCTTGTCAATCAAGGACGTGCACAGGAATTTTGAGGGGCCATTACTCTGACCTGAAAAAAATCGCAAACCACCAGACTTTTCACCCTCAGAGGGGCAACTTGAGTCAAGGAGGGCATACGGGCAGTTGCCTGGGCAACCTTAGCCACCTCTGGGCACATCACTGTTGTCAATGATCTAAAGGCAGCTGGGGCCATAGTCACCAATAAAACAATTGGTAACACATTATGCCGTGATGGACTGAAATGCTGCAGCGCACGCAAGGTCCCCCTGAACATGAACATCTGAATGATTCAGAAGAGAACTGGTTGAAAGTGTTACGGTCATGAGACCAAAATCAAGCTTTTTGGCATCAACTCAACTCGTCATGTTAGGAGGATCAGGAAGGCTGCCTATGACACCATCCCCACCATCAAACATGGAGGTGGAAACATTATGCTTTGGTTGTGTTTTTCTGCTAAGGGGACAGGACAACTTCACCGCATCAAAGGAATGATGGATGGGTACCATCAAATCTTGGGTGAGAACCTTCTTTCCTCAGCCAGGGCATTGAAAATAGGTTGTGGGTGGGTATTCCAGCATGAAAATGACCCAAAAGACACGGCCAAGGCAACAAAGGAGTGCCTCAAGAAGAAGCACATTAAGGTTCTGGAGTGGCCTAGCCAGTCTTTAGACCTTAATCCCATAGAAAAGCTTTGAATCCTTAATGACTTGGAGAGGATCTGCAAAGAGGAGTGGGACAAAATCCCTCCTGAGATGTGTGCAAACCTGGTGCCCAACTACAAGAAACGTCTGACCTCTGTGATTGCCAACAAGGGTTTTGCCACCAAGTACTTAGTCATGTTTTGCAAAGGGGTCAAATACTTATTTCACTGAGTAAAATGCAAATCAATTTATAACTTATTTGAAATGCATTTTTCTGGTCTCTTACTGTTCAAATAGACCTACCATTAAAATTATAGACTGATAATTTATTTGATCAAATATCTTTTTCCTCTGCTGTATATTAGGGCTGGGGGAGTTAGCGCGTTAATCTTTGCGATTCATTTGAGACATTTAATGGGTTAAAATAATTAAACAAAATTAACGCAGCACCTTTTTTCATGAATCACAAACACTATAGCCTCAGTTTTAAACACCTGTGACAGCTATTGTGAGTTAGTAATGGATCTACTGACTAGGATCTTTGAATCTCGTTCAGCAAAATTAAATATCTTTTCAAGTCATTTTGTACTTTCCTTCATTCTACCAGGGAGCTGGGTGCCTGACATTTAATCGCTCATGCCGAATACGTTCACTATTGTAAACAGTTATTAAACTCCGAATGTACCTATTAAATCAAAAAATTACAGTCGGCTGGCTACAGAAAAGACAAATAGTTTGACTGGGTCTTCGGTAAGTTGTTCTTAATTTTTGTCACGTTACAGTTGCATAATGTAGCTCTATGGAAATGAGCAAATTGAGCTCAAATGTATTGAACGTAAGAGAATAATTTTTCTTATGTTCAAGTATTAACATTTCTGACGTCAGCATGTTTAGAAAAAAGTAACACACTGACGGTTCATTTAGCCAAAACTAAGTGTAGTTTGTAAATTCCAAATATGCTTTCATCAGATTTGATCCAACTGTCCCATTCCTATTCATAGCATTTAACATGTGAGGTCAATAAAATCTGTGGTGGTTCAGGATTTATGGTTTAGGGGGGATATTGGGATTGGGCCCTACAGTGCATCCAGAAAGTATTCACAGTACTACACTTTTTCCACATTTTGTTATGTTACAGCCTTATTCCAGAATGGATTCAATTATTTTATCCCCTTAAAAGTCTACACACCCCCATAATGACAAAGAGAAGATTGTTCACTTGCAAAGATTATATATATATACAAACATGTACTTAAGTATTCACAGCCTTTGCTCAATACAATGTTGAAGCACCTTTTGCAGCAATTACATCCTCAAATCTTCATCAGAAAAACTGTATTGCCAAGTACATTTACACATACAAGGAATTTTCTTTGGTGCTATAGTGCATGACAGAAAAAACACAGTAAGTAGTATGAGGTAATTAAAGTAAATGTGAAATGTGCAAACATTTACTTAATAAGTTAACGTGCAATGTGCATGAAGGGAGTCCAGAGAAGGCAGTTTTGGGCAGTTTTTCGCATTCTTCTTTGCAAGACCTCTCTAGCTCCATCAGGTTGGATGGGGAGTGTTGGTGCACAGCCATTTATAGATCTTTCCATAGATGTTCAATCAGGTCTGGGCTCTGGCTGGGCCACTCAAGGACATTCACAGAGTTGTCCTGAAGCCACTTCTTTGTTATCTTGGCTGGTTGCTTAGGGTCGTTTTCCTGTTAGAACATAAACCATAGCGCTATGGAGCAGGTTTCCAGGTGATGAGTGGTGCCTGGTTTCCTCCAGACATGATGCTTGGCATTCCGGCTAAAGAGTTCAATCTTTGTTTCATCAGACCAGAGAATTCTCATGGTCTGAGAGTCCTTCAGGTGCCTTTTGGCAAACTCCATGTGGGCTGTCATGTGCATTTTACTGAGAAGTGGCTTTTGTCAGGACACTACTATACGGGCCTGATTGGTGGAGTGCTGCAGATATGGTTGTCCTTCTGGAATGTTCTCCTCTCTTCACAGAGCAATGCTGGAGCTCTGTCAGAGTGACCATCTGGTTCTTGATCACCTCCCTTACTCCTCCAATTGCTCAGTTTGGCCAAGCGGCCAACTCTAGGAAGAGTCCTGGTGGTTCCTAACTTCTTCCATTTTCAGATGATGGAGGTCACTGTGTCCATTGGGACCTTCAATGGTGCAGAACATTTTCTGTACCTCTCCCCAGATCTATGCCTCGATACAATCCTGTCTCGGAGGTCTACAGACAATTACTTGGACTCTGACATGCACTGTCAACTGTGGGACATTATATAGACAGGTGTGTGCCTTTCCAAATCATGTCCAATCAACTGAATTTACCACAGGTGGACTCCAATCAAGTTATAGAAACTTCTCAAGGATGATCAGTGGAAACAGGATGCACCTGAGCTTAATGTTTATTGCCATGGCAAAGGCTGTGAATACTTATGTACATGTGATTTTTTTGTTTTAATGCAGTGTTGCCTAAAGGCCCAAAGATCACAGCCATCCAATATAGATTTTTGGCCATATCCCATGCGTACTGAGATTCTCTGAATAAGATTTTTCAGGTTTAACACTTTATCAAAGGCGAAGAAGTAATACTGGACAAACAGGCTTAGGAGAATTGCAAATCACACAATACCTTACAAGGACAGGGGTGATTGACCAGGCTTAAATAGAGGCTGCCAGGGGATGGGTGAGAGCACAAGTGAGTGGCATTAGCTGATTAGTACTCACAGGTGATTTGGATCTGTTGTGAGGGGTACATTCAAGGGATTGGGTGTATGAAGTGCATTTCCACAACATCCTTGTACTGTTAATATATGGATGCTACAAGTACAACCCATTTGGAATTCCTAGGTTCTGGCAGCCTCTGGGATCACTAACCTGCAGTCAACAAAGCAGATTTAATCTCAGCCTATGCCGCCTTTCAATCACTTGACATTTTGGCCCTGACAAAGATAAAGATCACTCCAAATTCAGCTACCCCGCCACCCCGACATCCGGTCGACAGGGCAGTGGCACAGGTATTCTTCTCTCTCCAAAGTGAAGATTCTCCCTCTTTCCACTTCCCCCAAATCCCTTATGCTTATTTAAATGACATGCTGTCACAATCATTAACCCATTAGAGCATAATATTCTAGTCATCTATCGTCCACCTGGGGCATTAAGCAAGTTCCTAAATGAGCTTGACACTTCGTTATGCTTATTTCCAGATGATTGCTCACCACTCACAATAACTTTAACCTTCTAAAACTAGTCTTTCATTAATTTCTGCCAGCATCTTTTTATTAACTTTTTCTCCTTTCGCCTCACCCTCTCCCAGTCACTTCCCATTCACAAGGCAGTGCTGTAACCCAGTTGACATTACAGCAACTCCGCTTCTGGTCTATGATCACAACTTTATCTCTCCCTCTCTGTCTTCTAACCCTAACTCATCTTTTTCCCAGATTATAATGCGTTGTCGCAATCTTTGTTCCCTCTCTTTTTTACTCTCTCCTTATCTATTTTATCATCTCTCCTTTCTACCAACTCCTTTTCCATCCTGTCTCCTGAGTCTCCACCTGACTTCTCAACCATACTCTGCTCTCTTTCCAAGTCAATCAACTATCTCTGTCCTCTCGGCCAGCCCGGCTTTCCCCTCCCGCCCTATGGCTGACTGACTCACTGAGAGCTAACAGAACAGGGCTACGGCCTACCGAGCAAAAGTGAAAGAAAACAAAGCTTTTGTGACTGAAAGGATGATAGGACCTGTTATCCTTTCATTCATTCTCTCTAACTTTTCTTCCTCCAATTCTGCTGCTAAAGCCAATGTCTATCACTCAAAATTTCAAGCATCTGCCTCTCACCACAGGAAACTCTTTGCCACCTTTTCCTCTTTCCTAAAACCTCCCTGTCCTCCATCTAGATCTTCCCTATCAGTAAATAACCTTTCCACTGTGAACCACCAGATCCTCCTCTCCACACTCTCAGAGCTGGAGTACTCAGGTACTGGTGTACCCCAGGAATCAGTCCTTGGGCCACTCTGTTTTTCTCTCTACACAAGGTCACTCGGCTCTGTCATATCTGTACATGATCTGTCCTAACATTGCTACACCGATGACGCTCAACTTTTCTTCTAATTTCCCCTCAAGGCTGCGTCCTTTCCCCTCTGCTCTTCTCCCTGTACACCAACTGCTGCACCTCCAGTCATCAATCCGTCAAGCTCCTGAAGTTTGCGGATTACACCACCCTCATTGGGCCTATCTCTGGTGGGAATGAGACCGCTTACAGGTGGGAGATTGACCACCTGGTGAGCTGGTGCAGAAAGAACAATGTGGAGCTCAATGCTCTGAAGAAAGTGGAGATGGTTGTGGATTTTATGAAGAACCAAGCCCCACCAAGCCCCACCCCCATCACCCTGTGTGACTCCCCAGTCACTATTGCAGAGTCCTTCTGCTTCCTGGGCATCATCATCCCCCAGGACCTCAAGTGGGAGCAAAACATCACCTCCATTACCAAAAAAGCACAGCAGAGGATGTACTTCCTTTGGCAGCTGTAGAAGTTCAACCTGCCAAAGACAATGATGGTGCACTTCTACACAGCCATCATTGAGTCCATCCTCACCTGCTCCATCACCATCTGGTACACTGTTGCCACTGCCAAGGACAAGAACAGACTGCAGCGCATCATTCGATCTGCAGAGAAGGTGATTGGCTGCAATCTGCCATCGCTCGAGAACCTGTACACCACCAGGACCCTGAGGTGCGCTGGAAAGATTGTGGCTGATCCCTCCCACACTGGTCACAAACTGTTTCAGCCACTCCCATCTGGCAGGAGGCTAAGGTCCATAAGGACCAACAGTTCACACCACAAGATCAGCTTCTTCCCATTGGCAGCTGGCCTCGTCAACAAGGCCTGACACTGACACTCTCTGCCCCATAACTTAAACTCTACATAATGCATTACATTAATGCACTTCTCTGGACTTCCTTCCTGCACATTGCACTTCTCCACTTATTCAGTAAATGTTTGCACATTTTATATTTACTGTCATTTCTATTTTTTTTACCTCATACTACTTACTGTGTTTTTCTATCAAGAAAGTTCCTTGTATGTGTGAATGTACTTGGCAATAAAGCTGATTCTAATTCTGATTCTGAATACATTCCATACATACCTTCCAGCCTGGCAAACATCTCAGCTTGCATGTCAGCCTACCATTTTAAGCTTATTCTTGATAAAAAGGAGCTGCTCTTCCTCCAGAGTGAGGCCTGGCCGCTTAAGAAAGCATACTTACTATGATTGTCAGATGTTGATTAAGATGCACTTATTTGCATCTTATGTGTCTGCTAAATTACTATCATGTAAAATGTAATTTGCAACCACCAGTGGGATTTCATCAAGAAGTGCCTCTGGTCATTTCATGCTACAAGCCATGGACCATGAATAATAACACAGGAGGATAATATAACAGCAAGTCCACAGAAACAAATCTAAGTAGCCAAAGTGTTAATACCTCGCCTTTGTAGCACCAAACTGATGATCACCTAAGTTGTAGAACTTTTTCTCTCCTCCTCAGTTCTGCCATATCTAATTGTAACTACAGCCTTGTCTCATTGCTACATATCAAATTGTATCTACAGCCCTGTCTCATTGCTACATATCCAATTGTATCTACGGCCTTGTCTCATTGCTACATATCCAATTGTATCTACGGCCCTTGTCTCTATCTCCCAATTTATTATGGACAGATCATGAAAGAGGCAACCTTTCCTTCTAGGCATTCACTGCAACCATTTCAGTTTTTTTCAATACCAGTAAGTCAAGTGGGTTAACGTTTGTGAAGGAATTTAAAATCACTTGAAAACTGCAGTTAGCTTTGTCG
Organism: Novumbra hubbsi; assembly: GCA_016801125.1. Lineage (NCBI taxonomy): Eukaryota > Metazoa > Chordata > Actinopteri > Esociformes > Umbridae > Novumbra > Novumbra hubbsi. The sequence continues at coordinate 20,466 of JACXGK010001702.1, forward strand.
GAACGTGTGCCTTCTGATCGTCTAGTACATGATGAGATCTCATCTCAGGTCATCTCTGCTGATTATGTCTCCTCATTTTTCCATGAGATATTGGTCACTCTACAATGCCCATTGAACTCCCAAGGCTCAAACCTAGATTGTGGTGGGACTTTTGACAATTTCATTGGATTCATCATCATACATAAAGTTCCATCCAAAAGCATACTCTTCAATAATCTTAGCTTGTCAGTACCCAAATTCAATGTCAACAAAGGAGTGCCACAGAAATGCTAATCCATTAACAGTAAATTGATGACAGGCAATCCATTATTCACCAACCTATCTTAGATATGAGAAAACACAACCGCCCATACACATACATAAACACACACAGTTTACCACACTTAAAAACCACATTGCAAATAACTTTAACTGACCATAACAGAGAAGACAAGAGCTACAATATTGATGGGCCACAGGGGGCAGAAGCAGGAGAGGAATGCCAGGATCAGGTAGTCCCTAGGTGGCTTGCCGTCATCCGCCAGGCCCTCCGGCACAGCGCTGGGGCGGCGACTGATAGAGGGCCTAGGAGATCCAGCCCCATGACCAAGCAGGGACCCAGAGCGGCTGCCTTTCCTCGGCCGCCCATTGGCTGATTTGCTGTGTTGCAGTCGCTTGGGGGACGAGATTGAAGATGTGGGAGGAGAGGAGTCAGCAGGACAGACTCCATTACCTGGGGGTAGAGAGCGAGGTAAGGAAAGATGGATTGGGGGGGTGAAAAGTATAGAGAAAAAAAGAATGAGAATGTCCTCATCGCTTCATCACCATAATCATAAATGCTCGAAATGCTCTTGATGGAAAGGGATTAGAAATTGAAGCTATGGCTAAAATTCTCTTGAAGGGAGTGGAAAATACAAAGAGTATGGCTGGCTATGATACTGCAGATGGGAGGTAATAAAAATATGGAGCTGAAGAAAAAGTTGCTGTAAATCATGCGTTTGTCTTGAGGGATTCCTGGACAGACACTTCTGAAACTTCTGGACTCTCAGGGAAACTTTAAGGAGATTGGATTCGACATATGTTTAACACAAACAATTGTTTGTAGATCATGAAACATGTATTGAGAGATTTGTTCTTTTCAACTTGGGGTAAATGGGGTGGTGAGAAGTTGTGGGGGAAAGAGAATGTAAATACGTAATTACTGGTCTCCATCTTCTCGCTGATTACTGCCAGGTGGTCTTTGGTATCCATTTGGCTGGAGTCAGCGGCATTCTCTTGGTGCTCAGCACTGGTTGGCTGAGAGGTGGTGGTCTGACCAGGTTGCTGTTCTCCATCTGTTCCACCTGGGACAATACTGCTGTTGGAGGCCATTTCTTAATGCTGATAATGCAGTCGTTATTAGGAGTGTTGGGTTTGATGTTGATGTTGGTTCGTCTTTTGGTATTTTCAACTAAAATGAACAGGGGGAACAGAGAAAATATTCATTTTTACAGGTCAGTCTGAACCCATCAAAGGGAGTGTTATTATATAATCACGTTAATTATTCCAAAGGCTTGCGTTATAAGATATCATATACTCAGCCAGTCTCATAAATTACAACAACAAACAATTCCCTACATTCCAACATTTCTCTGCCTTTGTTACAGATACATAAATAAACAGATACATTTATGTCAGATACAAGGAACTGATTTTATGACATGGGGTATACAAAGAATAAAGCCACCCGATAATATGAAAAAGGTTGACCCTCCCCCAAGCAAAATATATTTTCACATCACTCTCCTTAAGGCTTTGGGAAAAAACATGACACCCCCATGCAAGATTGGAAAGTAGATTGGCACTCCTGTTCAAAAAAATGCATGCGAAGGTAGCCTTTTCCAAACATCTATAAAAATATGAATTTAAGCAACCACGGTGATACACATAGTCTAATATACACAAACTGCTTGTCCTTCTTGCAGCTAACAGAGATAGCACTAGTTCAATTCTTAATTATTGTGTGTTAATTTTGTAAATTTTTAATACATCACTGTTGCAAGCCCAGCCCGAGTACAATATCAGAATTTATGTTCCAGCCTGGGCGTGATTGGTTTTGGGCTGTGAAATGAACTCCCCACCTTTGGGTCACAATGTCTTCAGCAGCAGTTTTGCTGGCCTTTATGTTACTAGCCTTTCCTCCAGATCCCTCAACCCCTTTTAGTATATGTATGATTTAGGACTAGCTCACTAAACCTGTTCTGGAGTGTGATTTGGATAAAGAGTTGTGACTCTTCTTCTGTCCCCTTGTCTTGTTCTTTGTCTTCCTTTTCCACTATGAAAAGCGATATGTTTTTCATTGATGCTGCGGCGTTGTTTTGAAAATTGGGTAGATTGGGGTGGTGAAAAGTTGTGGGGGAAGTTGTGGGGGAGTTCATGATAAACTCCAGTACATTAAAATATGAATCCCATAATCGGCATGCAATCCTGAAAATGTCTCCATGAGAAAGAAAAAACCCTGTTCATGCTGGACATTCCATTAGCATGTATTGCTTGTAAATAAATAGCTTGTATCCTGCCTCCTTCAACCATAACCGATTGACTGACCAAAAACAAAGGACACAGCAGAGATGGACGGTAGGGGAACTCCTCAGGTGGCTGGTTTCTGCCTCTGAGGACCACTGCCGTCGCCCATTGGAGGGCTATCAAGCCCTGTGGCCAAACTAGCAGCAACCCGGCAACGATTTTAGCGACCTGCCTTGAGAAAGCCCCAAACACATTTTTTTAAGGTGCAGTTGGCACAATGGTGGGGTCTCAATGAGGAGGCCCTGCAGCCTTGGGGGCAGGAGAAGGGGGATCAAGAGCCAGACCTGGCAGAGGAGGAGTAAGGGGAGGCGCTTCCACTCTCAATGCCGGAAAATTTCAGGGTTCCACCATGACCTGGCTCGATTTTGGGTTGCTCTATTTCTGGTGGCCTATGGGCGCAGTGCTCATCACCGTCACACAAACACCCCAGTCATCAAGCACCTGGTCTACTGCTCACACCTGTCCCTCATCAACTGATCACGGTCCCTATTTCAGTTCCCATTTCCCATTGCCCCGTGTCAGTTCAAACAAAGTTCTATGCAAGATCTCTGCTACGTATTTAGTTATTGGCTCCTGCGTTACATCACAGCATTGTGGCTTTCCAGCCTTTTTTCTATATATATATATATATATATATATATATGGCCTTTACACTCCTGGACCTTTTTGCCCAGCTTGGAAATTCGAGTGCTATCTACACCATAACTCGTCTACCTCTGCGCTTCCCTACACCGGCTCACTGTCCAAGGAGAGTTTTCCCAATTCGCGCGTTCGGATCCCAACCATCGCTCTGTTCACCCAGAATCCTTACAGATTGAACTGACCAGAATGGATCCAGCGAACTTCACCCCCATCCACCACGCTCTGAATCTCCAGGGCGCTGCCATCCACCGGCATGAGGAGATCCTTTCGGTTTCCTTGTCCGATTTAGTGGCTACACTGAAGAGCGAACGACACCAGCCGGAGAGGGCGGACACCTCGGTGGAGGCAAACCCTGACGGAGTTGTTCACACACACCCCCCTTGTTGGTGAGGAGAGTTTTCCCAAGTTGCGCGTTGGGATCCCAACCATCGCTCTGTTCACCCGGAATCCTTAGAGAAAATCAGCAACCACCTGAGAGTTTCAACAACAAGCCCCTGAATGTTTGGGTTAGGTGGTGAGACCTTGGCTGGACCTGAGGGACCCCAGCAAGGAGGCAACATCCAGCCAAGACTCTCACAACGGGAAGGAGACAAGTGGAAGACTTCAGACTTCAGCACGGTGTCGGGCCACTACGACTATTTGGTCATGCCATAAGGACTGGCCAACCAGCAGTGTTTCAGTCCTTCCTCAATGAAGTGTTCCGGGATATGCTGGGAAGGTATGTAGTTGTGTACATTGACGATATCCTGGTCTACTCTCCGTCATACCCGGAACACGTGGCCCACATTTGTGCTGTCCTCCAACGCTTATTAGACCATCAACTCTATGTTAAAGGAGAGTGATCCTTTTATCAGTCCACCGTCTCCTTCCTGAGATACTGCATTGCTCCAGAGGGTGTCAAGATGGAGGAACTAAAGTTGAAGGCGTTGTGGTCATGGCCAGTCCCGAAAACCATGAAAGAACTGCAGAGTTTCAACGGGTTTGCCAACTATTCTGCCGGTTCATCCAAGGATTCAGCCCCATCGGCGTAATCACATCCTTGCTGAAAGGCCAGCCTCAGTGCCTCTGGACCCCAGAGACAGAGAAAGCCTACCTCGACCTGAAGGGCAGATTCACCACCGCCCCATTACTGCGTCAACCAGACCCACTTTAGCCTCTGAGGTCGGGATGGGGGTGGCTCTCTCCCAGCAACCTGGAACACCTTCCTGACTCAACCCCTGTGCTTACTATCTGAGAAAGCTGACTGCTGTGGAGAGGAACTTTGACGTGGGTGACCGTACTTTGGGGGAAGTATTGGTGGCCTGGCATGGAAAGGACGTGCATCACTACGTACTGTCATGCACGGTGTGTGCACAGTCAAAGCGGGTAAGCTCCATCCTCTACCAGTACCTCAACGACCTTGGTCCCACATCTCAGCGGACTTTGTAACAGACCTGCCGCGGTCGGAGAAAAACACCACCATTGCCGTGGTAGTGGATCGCTTCTCCAAAATGGTCTGGTTCATTCCACTACTCGCTCTCCCCTCTGCCCTCCAGTTCGCTAAGGTGCTGTTTCAGCAGGTCTTCCAACTGTATGGACTTCCGTAGGACATCGTCTCTGACTGTGGCCCTCAGTTCACGAATCGTGTATGGAAAGCTCGAGTGATGTGGGGCTGCTTTTCAGCAAATGGTACTGGCAAACTTCACATAATTGAAGGAAAGATGCATGGGCAAATTTACTGAGAAATTCCTGACACAAATCTGCTGCCATCTACCAGGATGATGAAGATGAAACGAGGGTGGACATTTCAGCAAGACAATGATCCCAAACATACAGCCAAGGAAACTCTCAAATGGTTTCAAAGAAATAAAATAAAGCTGCTAGAATAGCCCAGCCATCACCTGACTTAAATCCCATTGAAAATCTATGGAAAGCACTGAAGATCAAGATTCATAGAAGAGGCCCACGGAACCTTCAATATTTAAAGACTGTTTTGTGGAAGAATGGGCCAAAATCACACCAGAGAAATGCATGCGACTAGTTTCTCCATACAGGAGGCATTTTGAAGCTGTCATTACCAACAAAGGCTTATTTACAAAGTATTAAATAAATATTGCGTGTTCAATACTTTTGTCCTGTGTCATTTCACATTATTACACATAACTTAATTTGTTTTGGTTTCTTTGTATGTATGGATTACTTGGGTTGTTAACAACATCGGGTGAACATTTCATGTCAATAGCACCTTAGGAAATATTTACTGAGAAGAATGGTGACGTGATCAATACCTGTTTCACCCGCTGTATAAACAAGATATAGAACCTCTGATGCCTTCTCGGGGGCCCAGCTAATTTAAGGTGGACTGAGGTGAGTTGACAAATTAACATTCTAAGACAGTGCGACACCACATTCTGCACAGATTACAGAAGCATGGCTCTTTAGACCGGATGCAAAACTGGCCTGCCTGCAGTCTAGATCTGTCAGCCATTGAGACATTTGAGGCATTATGAAAATAAAAATATGACAAAGGAGACCCTGAACAGGTGAACAGCAGACATCCTATATCAAGAAAAAATTGAAAAACATTTCACTTTCAAAACTACAGCAATTGGTCTCCTCAGTTCCCAAACGCTTACAGAGTATTGGTAAAAGAAGAAGTGATACAAAACAGTGGTAAACATGCCCCTGTCCCAACTTTCTATAACATTTTGCATCAAATTCACAATGGGCCTACTAGATTGTTCCAAAAAACGAAAACATTGCTCAGTTTCAACATTTTATATTTTGCCTTTGAATGATTGTCTATTTATTATAGGGATTAAATGATTTGCATATCATTACATACTGTTTTCATTTAAATTTTACCCCGACCTGTCACAACCCCAGACTTATCCAAACCAGGTTTTAAATGTTTTACATTTTGGTTATGCCACTCCACCAATTACATTTTGTCTGCCCATTATGCACACCTGTCACCCATTCCCCCATCTGCACCACTTTATTTATGCCCAGTACATCTTCTTACTATTTGCCAGATCACACATTTGGGTCCCTCTGCATAACACCTGCCAGCCCCGAGCCTGACAGTAACCCACATCTTTTGTTTTGTACAATAAAATATATTATCTGGCACCAGCATGTACGTTTTTCATTAACTGGAATTTGTTTTTTAAATATCTTCAATAATGATCGCAAACACTGCAAAGATTTTCTTTAAGGATGGAAGTCAACAGTGCAGATAGAACACACAAAGTATAACCTTGGTCAAATCAGAGTCCCAACTTCAAACATAATTGAAGCGGTGACAGGATTACGTGGATGGGTAAAAGAAGAAATAGCATCCAATTTTCTTCAGCACAAGTGAATACCTACGATTTGTTTAAATGTAAACACCACATTAAAAAGAACTGGTACTTTGAATTAACTAAATCACAATAAGAAATGCTGCAGACGTCAGAATTTGCAGCAAATATGTATAAGCTCTTGAAAGACAACTGACAATGAACACTATGATCTTTTACTTTTCAATGCAATATAAGATAATTAATAGAGTTTCAAAGAGGCAGAATTATCAATGAATTTCAGTTGCAATGCATCACAAAAACGGTTAAATTATTCAATGTGTCAAGGGAAACAGAAATCATGACAGCATATGCCAAACATGGACAAAGAGCGTAACGGTGAAGAGGAACATGTTTATAAGTTGAATTACAGGGATAGACTGACACTTAACAGAGTAGTTGTTCAATGACCCAAAAGAACAGCCTAATAATTAAATCAGCAACTTTGTAACCCAGTCTCAACAAAAACTGTACGTTGTCAGCTTCACAAAGCTAGAATTTGTACAACTCGGATAGCATTTGCTTATATCTAAGGCCAATGTAGAAAGAAGCATAACTTGTAAATAGCACAAAAATACCATTGTGTCTTTTACAGCTGTCCTGTATGACAACAATAAAAAACGCATACGTAATTGAAATGAAACATTCAGGGAAAACCATAACAATTGACAATAAATATTATAATATGTAAGAATGTTATTCACTCTGAAGAATGCTATTCACTCTGAATAGCATTCCATGACTGTAAAATATTCAAAGCAATTCTGAGTAGGCCTGTATTATCTCCAGCAATATCCTGTCTTGAAGCATGTTAGATAACTGCTGTTTTTAAAAAAAAAAAATATTTTACTGCCTTAAATTACTGCCTTAAATTAAAGCATCAACCAATGTCTGACCCTTTTAGATGTCAGTGCATCCCAGCCAACCGAAGCCTATAATAGTAGAGCGTGAAAATTTGTACTAGTGATGAAACGCCAGGCAAAATGACAGACTGCATCCAGAGATCTCAGCACAAAAGCTGAGGCATATGTAGTAAATCACCTTAATCTTTAGTAGGGACATAAACTTTCCTTGCACAATATCTTTTCTGTCACGTCCTGGCTGGGGGCCCCTGTTCGTTTTTTAGTTATACTGTGGATACGCTACATGTTCTTTATGTAAGTCCATTCACAGTGTGTTTTATGTTTAGTTATTAGTTTTGCTGCTGGTTTACAACCACTTGTTTTTATTTCAAATAAATTCACCTTTCACTAAAATGTATGCGTTTGGTTCCGACACCCACTACGGTTGTGACATTTTCTATGGTGACATGACAGACTTGATTTATTCCTATAAGAGAAATACATTTCATTCTTTACCTTTTTCATCATGTGTTATAAAAGAAATATCTAACCGTGTCAGAACTCAGCCCTGACCCATTGTTTAATCCACACAATCACCCGCTTTAGTGGCCTTACCATCAGTCTGTCAGCACAGGCGCTTTTTTGCCATGCAGATTTAGTGCTCCCCATCAGTCTGATTTGGTTAGTCTCCTTGTTTATTTTTCCAGTCCCGTTATCCTCGCTCCTGCCCATGTTCTCCCCTCCCCTGGTTTAGTTTGTGTGCTGATACGCACTTGGGTTCCCCGCTTTCTCACCAGCCAGTCTGCGCCTAGCAGATTGATCTGGCCAGTAATGGACCCAGCAGAGACGGAGCACGTTTTCCGAGCCCTCGGGCAACTGGAGGCAGCCAACGCCAAGCATGAAGAATTGCTACAGACACTCTCCACCTCACTCACAGGCCGTATGTCTGTTTTGGAGGGTCTCCGACCTGCACCCTAGCAGACCATCAGCGCGTCAGCGGAAACCCCTCCTTTCCCCTCATGCCAGAACCCTGCCAGCCCCATTACCATAAGCCCCATGTTACTGCCCCGGAGTGGTTCGACTTCCGAACCCTCTCCGCCGAGAGAGGATAGAACGACTTCGCTCTTCGGGATGCCTTCCAGAATGGGCATAAAGGACGTTGGCCTCCAGGGATGAACCGGCCTCTCTAGAGCAACTCATTGCTCTCTCCATCCGCCTGGACTCCAGGAGCGTTGTCGTGAGAGGGTTTCCCATCCCCAGCCCCGTTCCTGTCCATTACCCGTCTCCTCCTTCGCCTGCACCCACCGCCGGCACAGAACTGCACTACTCGAATACCAGACCGTCCCCGTAAGGCTGGGGATCTCCAGGAACCATCATGAGCAAATCAAACTGTTCATCATCGACAGTCTCCCCTTGTACTGGGTCACCCCTGGCTTCGTCAGCACAATCCCCATATAAACTGGACCACGGTGGAGGTTGTCGCCTGGTGACCCCAGTGTTTCCAGCTCTGCCTCGGTTTGGCCTCTAACCCTGAGTCCATGCTCCCCGAGAAGATGGAACCACTTGACCTGTCTGCAGTGCCAAGGGAGTATCATGACCTAGCCCCTGTATTCAGTAAGCACAGAGCCCTGCCCCTGCCTCCTCACGGGCCTTACAATCTAACTATTGACCTGCTCCCTGGGAAATCCCTTCCCACCGGCCGTCTGTATAACCCCAAACAAACGGCCAGACCGAACGCCTCAACCAGGAGATGGAGACAGCCCTGCGCAGCATTGCCAGTGCACGACCAGTGCAGTGGAGCACATGCCTACACTGGGTTGAATAAGCCCACAACACGTTAGTCAACTCTGCCTTCGGTCTGTCCCTGTTCCAATACTCCCTGTGATACCAGCCTCCCCTCTTCCCAGCACAGGAGGCAGATATCGCGGTGCCATCAGTGCAGGCCCATATGCGCCAAGTAGAAACTGTGTGGAGACGTGCCCAGGCCGCATTGTTACGGGCTTCAGCCTCCGCTAAGCGCTATGCTGACCGGAGGCGCGCGCCAGCACCCACCTACTCCCCTGTACAGCGAGTCTGGCTCCTCACAAAGGACCTGCCCCTTAAGGTGGAGTCCCGGAAGCTCGCCAACCGTTATGTGGGACCATACGAGGTTGAGGCAGTTGTCAACCCCTGGGCCGTTTGTTTGAAGCTCCCCTCTGCTCTGCGCGTGCACCGTTTTTCCATGTCTCCCAAATGAAGCCTGTCTCCTCCAGCCCTCTATGCCCTCCCACTCCTCGCATAATAGACAACCATCCGGCCTTCACGGTCCGGCGTCTCTTGGACGTGCGTCGTGGCCGTGGATTCCAGTACCTTGTCAACTGGGAAGGCTATGGCCTGGAGGAGCGCTGCTGGGTTCCCCGTTCCCGGATCCATGATTTTTATACCAGGGGCAAATGTCCTTAGCCAGGCTATTTCAATAAAATGGAGTGATCTACTGAATCATACGCCTTCGACAGGTAAAAAACAGAGCAACTCATCAACATTTCAAATCTAAGGCTTTGACACTATAATTTACAACCATTGTTGTTGCTGTAATGGTATCATGCCCAGATCCAAAACTAGATTCAAAATTGTTACAAATTATTTAAATATTTACCAATGCATTCAGGAGGATTTAAGCAAGGGATTACAATTTAAAGAGAGGGCAATAGCTATCAAGGATACAAATCTCAAGGTTTTCCAGACTCGGGTGGATGACATTCAAAATTAATGTTATATTAAAAATTTGTGCTAGAGCTTCAGAGATTATTGGAGCAGCACTAACCAATAAGACTGGATCTAGTATATCAGCCCCTGAGATTTTCTTAGTATTTATATCTAGCAATAAATCAAAGACCACTTTTTCAGTTAGCTAAGTGAAAACTATTGATTCTTAAAATCAAGTGTTTTTGAATAATTACTTGATGTTTATTCATTCTTCTATCATTCATTCCTGTTATAGGGGTTTTCAAAAAGATCACCAGCTGCAATAATAAGTGGCAATTAAAGGCATCAGCAATTGCATTTTGATTCGTAATAGGTACCGTGTTTACTACAGGGCGCACTTAAAAGCCTTTAATTTTCTCCAAAAACGACATGGCGCTTTATAATCTGAAGCGCTTTATATATGGATTAATTCTGGTTTTGCTTACTGACCTCTAAGCGATTTTGTGTGGTACAAGACGCTCACGGCGCTAAGTCAAAATGTTTTAGTACGACTTTGGTAAACTACAAAGCCGCACCGCTTGCAGCATTACGGCAACCGTAGCCAGGAGCGTCGCGGAGTAATACATACTATTCTTCACCGGCCGGAATCATCACTGAACTGCCAGCTAATAGTAACGACACTGACTCGGATAATGACGAGAGGGATTCGGGCATGTTGGATGCCATAATTGCCCAACTGTTAAACTTGGACACTGAAGATGAAGAATTTAAAGGATTTGTGGACGAGGAATAAACTGAAAAAGTGAGTGTATTGTGTTGTATTTTACGTGTTATAACTGAACAATTTTGAGAGTTTTTGTGAATACGCTAACGTTTGGCTTTGCGGTATCAGAGTGTGTTTTTTATGTGTTACAAATGAACAAGGTTTGTAGTTATTGTGAATACGCTCATTAACGTTTGAATAATGTTGAGTGTTATTGTGAACGCGTTTAATAAAGTTTGACTGACTCACTTATCTGACAGTTTTTTCGCTTAATGCGCCATATATATATATATATATATATATATATATATATATATATATATATATACAAAAAACGAAAATAGACCATTCATTGACCATGCACCTTATAATCTAGTGCGCCCTATTGTGCAAAAAATACGGTACATATTTGGCCTTTTCAAACTGCATTGTTCTTAGCCCCAGGCTATCTTAGCTCCAGGCTAAGATTGGCCCTGGGCTATATAAGCCTGTGTTCTGTGGAATAATTTACACAGAAACTAGACTCAATAACATGCTTGAGATTAATAAAGGCCATTTTTCGCAAGATGCACGCTTATACAGGTACACTCACTGACTCACCCTGCTTAACAGGAAACACATATATAAGAGGAAACAAAAGGAACAGATGTGTCCTGTTGACCCTGATGTTGAGAAACCAGACAGACACACACACACATACGTAAAGCATTGATTATCATATAGAGCATTAGAACACCCTAGAAACCGAGCCAAATAAGGATACAGAACAAGAACTATTGAACCTGATTGGAACAATGCTTGCTACGCCTTGTTGCCTGAACTCTGTTTAAACTGTTGTGAGACTACCCCAGATCAGATCTTTTCTGCAGGTTGTGTGGAACTGATATCCGGATAATTATCTGCTGAATAAAGAATATTGCAAACAGACAGACATGTGTCGACTTGATCTTCTCCAAAACGGACTCTGGGGAAACAGGTGGTTTCAACAGTTCACACAGAAGTTAGTTAACTCAGGGCTAAGTATTAACCCTACGATAAGGATTCACACTTGTATTCCTAAACCCTGAGCTATCGGACAAACATGACTCTAGACTATTTTACAATGTATCTATGATAAGCTACAAACGTTACGTATGCCAAACATTTTTAAAGTACATCACTGACACGCAATCAATGTTGCGCAACCATAATTCAATTAACAACTTTATGACATCTGTTGATCAAGATGCCTGTCGGTATTTACTTTTACAACTTTGATAAAAATCTAATTCAACTAAATAAACATAAAACTAAAATAATTATCTTTGATTCCAAAGACAAGAGACTGACAGTCTGTAATTTCCTTGACACACCCTTCTTATGCCCTCTTCAGAATGCTGCTACTTATATTCTAACAACAAACAAGAAAGCTGAATATATTAAACCAAGTCTTAAGTCTGCACTGCTAGTCGTTTATGAATCACTGAAAGGTTTGGGGCCAAGTGAAATCTTATAATTACTATTGAAGTATGAACTATTAGGTCATCAGGGTCCATACTTGGTGATAATGGTCATGTCTTTATTCATGTGAAGTGGTCATAGACATATGTTAATAGGGGAAGATGGGGGAACACACTGTCCTTGGTGTGTAACCAACAATTAGAGCCAAGGGAACATGTTGTCAATATGGGACAGTTGTGCAGTGTTTTGTCACACCTCTAGAATGTATAAATACTGACCTGAAACAGTCAGTACAGGACCTTTTAGCCATATAGTGACTCATCTACAACAGCCAAAACTATAAGCATGTAGAGGAAAATACTGTAAATACCGGTGATTCTATGTTGCTCCAAATGCACACAAATTTTGATATTATTAACTGTAAATCTTAACTCCAAACCTGAACCTTACCCTTTACTCAAAAATAACCCTTTTTCAAGTGAACCATATACATTTTTTGCTTTAAAATTATGACAGGGATTATGGTCCACTGGAATAGTAAAACCTGTACACACAGACGCACAAGGTTATAGTGGGTATAAAAAGTATTGAACACAACACCATTCTTCTCAGTAAATATATTTCCTAAGGTGCTATTGACATGAAATGTTCTCCAGATGTTGTTAACAATTCTTGTAATCCATACACATTATTACTCATAACTTAATTTCTGAACCTATTTGTTTTGGTTTATGCTTTATGGACATGTAAATGTTGGTTTATTGCCACTGTGAGAAAGTTTGTATTGTCTTATATGTCACAAGGGCAAACATAGTTCTACATTCTTTAGACTTGTTTTCTCATTTATTGTACATTACACCAGTATGTACTTCTTTCGATAGGCCCTTTACAGCTGGTATGTTCACAGACTCTTTCATTAACATGAATAATACTAATTAATATCCTACCTGATTTATTTAGCTATGCTCTAAAATTAGGATCCAAAATAAAATGAACCTATATAATTGAGGAAACAGTACATTCAATTTTGTACGGCAAGTATTAATTGAAGCTCAAGCTCAAGAAACTCTGTTCATGAACTATATCGTAATAATATATTTTTATAATTCACTCATTAACATTCTTAAAATATGTTTTTGTAAAAAATAAAATATAATTGCCTTTTGTCGTGATTGTGGTCAAATCACACTTTTAATAACCTTGATGTTTGTGCAAGGAAAAACAGAAGAGTAACTCTTTCCCAGGCAACTGAGAATATCAATGCATGACAACATCAAAATGTGTCAGCAAGAACAGTTCATGGAGAACTACACCGAGAGGGATATAAAGGATTTTCCTTTGATTTGTCATCTGTCTGTACACATCTCTCTATAATGTGAAGCGTGGAGGAGGTGTGATGGAGTGGGGGTGTTTCACATTGAGCGCCACACATGCAGAGATCATCCATTCACCCACTCTGCATTGCACAATGACACAGTGGTTGGAACCAAAAACCAAATTATGATTTCCATCAATCTTGTGTTTTTTTGTCCCCAGGAAGTCCACAGCGCATCCGGAAAGTATTAAATGCACTTCATTTTTTCCACATGTCCATGTACTGTTACAGCTGTATTCCAAAATTTATTAAATTCTTTATTTTCCTTAAAATTCTACACACAATACCCCATAATGATAACGTGAATCTATTAAATCTGTTCTAAATAGTTAATAGCTAACCCTTCCCCATTCTTGCTTGATATACGATTTCTGCTGCTCAAAGGTTCAGGGTCTCCTTGGTTTTATTTTCAGTGGGTGACTCATCTGCATTGCAGGTAGGCCAGACTCTTACTACAGAGCTCTGCTGTGGTAATAGATGCAGAATGTGGTTTGGCGTTGTCTTGCTGAAGTAAGCAATGTCTTCCCAGAAAAAGATGTTGTCTGGATGGCAGCATATGTTGCTCCCAAACCTGTATATACATGTTCAGCATTAATGGAGCCTCCACAGAAGTACAGTGCGGTGTATAGGTATTTACCCACCTTGGACTTTACCTATTTTCTACGGTTTGATCAACACAACATGCATAGTACATTGAAAGTGGAAAATACCTTTTATTGTGACTCAAACAATAACCAGATACAAAAAGTTGAAACAGCAATTTTCAAGTCTTGCCATAGATTCTCAATTGGATTTAGGTATGGGCTTTGATGGGGCCATTTTAGGACATTAACATGCAAGATCTAAAACTTTCCATTGTAGCTCTGGCTGTATGTTTAGGGTCATTGTCCTGCTGAACGATGAATTTCTGTCCCAGTTTCAAGTCTTTTGCAGATTACATCAGATTTTCTTCAAGGATTACCCTGTATTTGGCTCCATCCATCTTTCCATAATTTCTGACCAGTTTCTCTGTACCTGCTGAAGAGAAGCATCGCCACCGCGTGATGCTACCACCACCGTGTTTCACTGTGGGGATGGTGTGGTCAGGGTGATGGGCAGTGTTGGGTTTCCGCCACAAGTAGGCCAAAAAGTTCGATTTTGGTTACATCTGACCAGAGCACCTTTTCCATGTTTGCTGTGCCTCCCACATGGCTTGGGACAAACTCTAAATGTGATTTCTTGTGGCTCACTTTCAACAACAGTTTTCTTGCCACTCTTCCATAAAGGCCAGATTTGTGGAGTACACAACTAATAGTTGTCCTGTGGACAGATTTTCCCACCTCAGCTGTTGATTTTTGCAGCTCCTCCAGAGTTACCTCTCGGTTGTTTCTCTGATACATTTTCTCCTTGCTTGTCAGTTTGGGTGGACGGCCTTGTCTTGGTAGATTTGCGGTTGTGTCATATTCTTTCCATTTTTCCGATGATGGATTTTATGGTTAGCTGTTCAAAGCTTGGGGTATTTGTTTCAAACCTAACCCTGCTTTTTTCTTCTCCACACCTATCCCTGACCTGTTTGGTGAGCTCCTTGGTCTTCATGCTGCTGTTTGTTCAGGTATTATCTCTAACAAACTCCGAGGCCTTCCCAGAACAGGTGTATTTGTACTGAGATAAATAGCAGACAGGTGGATACAATTTACTAATGACTTGCAAATGTGACTTGTTAAGGAAATTGGATCTTTGTTAGCGTGAGGTTTGTCACGGCTAGGCAGTGCCTTTTGTTATATTTCTATGTTCTTTTCTATTCTAGTTTTCCTGTTTCTAGGTTCTGCCTGATTAGTTCATTGTTTTCATCTGTGTTTTGTTAACCCCTTGTTTGGTCCCTATTTAAGTTCCTCCTGCCCCAGTGTGTCTTCTTCTGTCATTGTTGGTGTAACGCAGGGGTCTCAAACCGCATTCACGGAGTGCTGAGTGTCTGCAGGTTTTCACTCTCACCTTGTACTTGATTGATTAATTATGTCACTGATTGGTTAGGTCTACCCTCATCTGGTTATTTAGGTCTGAACCTGGAACCAATTTACAGGAAAAAACTAAAACCTGCAGACACTCTGCCCTCCGTGGAACCGGTTTGAGACCCCTGGTGTAACGTTTTGCGTAAGCCTCTGATCACGTTTGGGTTTCTTGTTTTTGTATGCCAAGTTAATTTATAGAAAGATCAGTTGGAGATACCTTTGCGATTGTGTCCTCTCTCCCGGCACCTGTGACAGTTAGGGTTTTCACTGTAAAGGGGGTGAGTACATATGCACTCAACACTTGTCAGATTTTTATTTGTAAAGTGCAAGAGGGGTAAATACTTATGCAAGGCACTGTACATGTCACCCATACTATGTATGCACCTCTATACCATTACGAATGCTGTCTTTGGAACTGTGCGCTGATAAGAAACCGGGTGGTCCCTCTTCTCTTAAGTCCGGAGGATGCGGTTTCTATGATTCCCATAAATAATTTCGGACATAGAACAATTTCCACTTTCCCACAGTATATCCTAAATTATCTTTGCATAGTAGAGTTTTGACTTGCATTTAAAACTCAGACAATGTGTCATGGAAGTGTTTCTAAACCCATCTAGGGAGGCTGGAAGGGCCAAAAGGTCACAACCATCCAATATTGGTTTTCATCCTTGTCCCATGCATACAGGGATTTCTCCAGATTCTCTGAATCTTTTATTGATATTATGTATCGTAGATGATGAGATCCCCGAATCCGTTACAATTTTACATTGAGAAAGTTTTTTGCTTTATTTGAGTGCATAGTCTTTCACAGAGTGGTGAACCCCTCCCAATCTTTACCACATGGCATTAAAAGGTAATGTACTTAAAATCTACACCTATCACAACCACAAAAGTTCTAGCAACCATACCCCAGAGCCTGTACCCTCTCTAGGTTACATCCTACGCACCTGAATTTCAACATCTTATTAATTGCTTTTGGGGTTTTAGACTAGGTATTCTTCATAAGCCTTTTGCAAAACCCTCTGAAGCATTTTAATATAATACTCTGAAAAGAACTAGTACATCTACAGTATCTGTTTATATTATATTGTTTGTAAAGTCAGTCATTAACTCTCTTTTATTCTAGTAAATGTCAGAACATTTAAAAAAGAATTTCCTGTATTTATTTTGTGTCACAAAACATCAAAACCCAAAGCAATAATCATTCTTCTGTCACGGCCCCGGACTAGGCCAAACCAGCTTATCAGTTTTTTCCCCATTCCTTTTACTTCTGGTAGCACTATGGACTCCAGCATGCCATTTCCCATATTGCCACCCACCTACATATTGCGCACACTTGCCACCTATTCCCTCATCAGCATCCAGCATTTCTACCCTGGTTTTTCCCTCAGTCCCCCGCCAGTTCAACGTCGCTGTTATTGGTGTTTGTGGTTCCTGTTGTACTACGGTACGTGCCTCGCTAGTTTGTTTCCAGTTCTCCCTCGACTCTGCCACAGTCTGTTATCTCTCCATCGTTACCAGTATTTTTTCCCCTCTCTTTCCCACTGTTCTCCTCCCTTGTTTTTTTTGGTCACCCTGCCGCATTCGCCTGTGAGCTCCGTGTTGTTCGGGTTCGCCAACCGGTCTCTGCCTGCCAGCCTTGACATCTTCACCTTCAAGCATCAAGATGGTGCATTAAATCCCAGACTTTCTTTTTTTTTATTGCAACTGACAGTGTATTTCATTAAATAACAGGCATGACGGCGAGTGAAAGAGCTACAGGTGTAAAATGAAAGGAATTAATTCAGATTTAAGTGGATTTTGTACTCCTCAAGAATCCTTTAGGGTTCTTCACATTGTAACTGTTCAGGGGCCTCTATAAGTTGTTAAAATGTCATTTAAAATAGAAACATTTTAATAGATCCTCAAAGAAACATTTTAAGAGCCTAGTCCCTAAAAATGCATCTAGAAAATTATTCACAAGTTTTGGAAGACTTAAGACTTTTTGAAGAAGATTACTTGACAACTTGCTAGTATTCTCCAGGAAGTAAATGACTGAAGACAGGTCCTGAACTGGACCGGGCCTCAAATGGACTCTGGTCCCAAGTACCTCACTGGGTAAGAGCTTGGTCCTTGAAACACCAAGGATTGAAACGACATACCACAGGGTATGTAAATGTTGTCATTGCTTTTGGTCTTGTTTCAACAGGACTAAATTGCAGACGTCTGGATAGATATTTTAAATATCAGCTAATCACATATCATGATTATTTGTATGCCAGAATGCACAGTCCATGGTGTGGTACACAGCCATTGGTTGGCTAAAAAATACAAGCTCTGCAGTGTAGAATAAGAATAAGACCAATTTCCTAAACAGGTAATGTAGTACTACCTACGTTATACCCTTGAAAAGTAAAGACAAAATATGTATTAACTGTCAACCTTATTATCATTTTGCATGAGGATTAGAGTTAATAAAGATTAATTAATTTATTAATTAATAAAGAAGTATTGGACAGTCTTAATGAAACTGTAATTATTATAAACACGATTTAATGTGGGTCAAATTCCCCAAGCAATTACCCTAACCTGGCTCTTATATTGTGTCCAAAGGACAAATATGAACTTCTTCCCTCATACCCAACTTCATTAGGCCAGCATTAAATCCAAAAGAGAATATTCTATTTTAAAAGAAAATGTTAAAGGTGCTAGCAGAGATCACATTGACTGTATACACTGGATGGCAGAGACTGTGTAAATTACTGATATAAATTCTTCCTTACACTCTGCTTGTTTTTAAACTGCCGCAACTGGCTTTTAAATCTGGGCTACTAATCTTTCAGCAAGAGAAAACTATCTTTGCCCCCGGTCTCTGTCCAATAAAGCATAAAATGTGCACAAATGCATACCTGAGATTCTAATGTGGAATATTAAGCTGTCTGTGTTATTGAGCCAGAGCTGCCAATAGGCGTAACTATTTTCAAATCCTTGTGTGAGTAAGATTATGTAATTTGGATTAAAATAAATGCCTGAGAGATGTTTTCTGCATGTGGTTTTGACAAAGGGAACAAAAAACTGTTGGGATGTTCTGCATTGGTAAACAAATCCAATAAATGCGGAGGAGTAAAGATGAAGTGTGTACGTGCATAGTTTACCTCATGTTGGAACCCCGCAGAGGGTGTAGTTGAGTTGAAATGGAATAAGAGAACACTATGCACTGTCCTTGAGCTATGTTTGGAGCTGGACAGAGTTAAAGATGAACACATTTGTATCCATATTCATATCCAGTCAACGTTGGAACCTAAACTTTGGTAAATATATATATTTTAAATATAATACAGGATGAAACATTTGAAATAATACATTTAACTTAATATATAGAACTTCTCAAAGTAATGCCATGGGTTGAATGTTGGAATGCAGCTCTAATGTAAATGACCTTTA
Source organism: Novumbra hubbsi (assembly GCA_016801125.1). Classification (NCBI taxonomy): domain Eukaryota; kingdom Metazoa; phylum Chordata; class Actinopteri; order Esociformes; family Umbridae; genus Novumbra; species Novumbra hubbsi. The sequence goes on from JACXGK010001702.1 coordinate 39,488, forward strand.
AAATTCAGGCCAACGAGCCGCCATTGATTGAAATCCAGTCTGACTTCATCTACTTAACGTCTCTGTCCATACATTCATTTCATTAACAGGGTTGTTGGAGTACGGTGAGTGTCCATTTGGGCTCCACATATAGTAGCGCCATCTATGAATTTCCGAGTGATTACAGTATTCTCACACCATAAAACCTAAGAATGTACATGTAATTTATAGAGTGTGGCATTAATAACAGGAATTGTTATTCATAAAAGACAATATGTGTTTCACCCGACAGTACAATATCAATATTGTGATAGTCTAATATCTGAAAAGCAATAGTAAAATCGTGACCACAATCTGCCCAAAGGAGATATGGGAAAATGCATTAGATGTTATAATAATAAATATTATACATTATCGTTACGTTTAAATTTAATCATACTCCAGCCTTTATATGTAGAGTGAAAACTGGCGTAGTTAGATGAGGTTAGAATAATGAGGAAGGAGGAACAGAAATGAGATTGGGCGGGGGGAGGCGGGGGTCTGGATGCACATGCTGTGTTAAGTGTGTGTGAGAGAGCGAGCGAGAGTGTCGGAGAGAGAGGGAGCAAGGAACAGGGAGCAAAAGAAATAGGGAGTGGAAGGAAGAGTTGCAGTGAATTTACCGAAAAATGTATCACATCATATTCAAGCTAATTCTATGTAATTATGCTAAGGTATGTCAAATAATGCCTACAGACTCATGTAGATTGATTTTAGAAAGCTACTGAATGCATGATTTAAGATGCAGACACATACATGTACTACCCTCGACGCTGTCTGACACACACACACACACACACATGCACGGACAGGCATAAACATCCATTTGCTCCCCCTCCCTCGCGCTGTTTTGTCTGTATGCAAACCGGGTAAAATGCAGAATGAAAAACACATTCCCTATATCTTTCACTCTCTCACGCGAGCACAATTATCTGCATACACACACACGGTAACACACCCACTTTTAAACCGCACAGGCATTGCGTACTGTACAACCCTTTACTATACACTACAAATCTACACTAGACGACTACTTATTATTGTATTGAAACACACATGTTATTCACCTACCTGATCTTATTGAGTGATATGAAACAGCATCCTTAACATCTTGCTTTTCTTGATCTCAATTCCAAGTGTTAGAGGAAATGCAATTTCAGTTGGGTAGGCTACAATTGAAACCTCAGTCCAGAAATTCTCGAACTATCTTTTTATCGTGTTAGAAACTGATAATCGCGATAACGCCAAAAGGGTACGCTACAAGACCAAAGCTACAGACCACGCATTGGGGATGTTAGATTGCGCTCTTGAGTAGCTACCTCATCTCTCTTGTTCAACCGCGCTGTAAACGAGGGGGAGGCTGGGAGGGTAGACGGAAAACTCCAAACGCCGGAGGAGGAGGGCCGTTAAAAAGGATGGGGAGAGGGAGACTCCGATGCAGCACCTGCAATAGGATGCTTCCCGTTTTTTTCATACCCCCTCCCATTCCCTTTATTCTCAGGGCTCTATTTCGCTGATGGAGCAAATAGCTTACAAAGACAGACAAACGCGCTTCGCACCTTCCACATACAAATTCAGCTACGCTATGCGCAATGGTCATACAACAGTCTCAAAACCATTCTTTTGTCTGGTCGTTTAATGATCGCCTATGCGTTAATATTGCGCAATCATTAAACAAATTGAGTACGTCTCATGCTTGTTTATCACGGTTTATTTCTGAATCGAACTTTGTCCATCGCTTCCAGGGAAGTATAATCGCATCTGAGGTGGAGACTGACGGGCCGTGTCCAAATTGGCTTCTGGTACGCCTACGTTCTAGGTTCGCTGGCCGTTTGTTCTTTTGTCATAAACGCTGGAAGTTAACAATGACTAGCTCACGTATCTTGCGCTAGACTAGCTCAACCTTTTGGAGCACAGGTATATCGGACAGACGGATTATGAAACAATGCAGCGCATTCAAGGGTTATGGTTAGCCCTCCGCTTTATCTTAGAAACATGATTAACAAATGTACACACTCGAAATTAACTCACAGTAATATTACAGACTTTAAATTAATTATTAAATAGTCTTACCTTATGTAATGTTTTCTCCTGGCTCTGCTACTTGCAAAATTCTCAACAATGTTATCAAAGTCCAGTGTTTTTGTAAATTCGCTTCCAATATCCATTAGAGAATGTGCACTGAGACGTTTTTGAATCAGCTTAGGTCTCAATTTATTTTTTATCCTGGCCAGAAGTGAAAATGACTGTTCTCCCTCACAGATACTCACAGGCAAAGTCCGAAATATCTAGTGAACTTGGAACGGGGTACAGATGTGTATGGGGTGCCCTTGGGGATAAGACTGTGTGTGGGGAGGGGTGTATGCGAAATTTGAACAGTAATCTCTTCGTGGCATTGTTCCTATTGCTACTGGATATTGTATGTTCAATAAACAATAAACTGACATAAAAAAAGAAATCTACAGAGCAATAATACAGTTTTGAAACAAAGATTGCAAGGAATAATTCATAATAAATCTGAGCATTTTTATCATCCTAAGGTTTAATAAATCATTGGAACTAAATCAGTTAATCGCAACAACTATTGTTTAAGTGGATATGCAGATACCAAAACTGCAGTGAGGCATTGGACTATGACTCTGCACAGAAAGGTGCAGTAAACAAATTGTCCAGTTAACTGTAGGCCCCCAGGCGGTGTCCCAGGTAACAGTAGGCCCCCAGGCGGTGTCCCAGGTAACAGTAGGCCCCCAGGCGGTGTCCCAGGTAACAGTAGGCCCCCAGGCGGTGTCCCAGGTAACAGTAGGCCCCCAGGCGGTGTCCCAGGTAACAGTAGGCCCCCAGGCGGTGTCCCAGGTAACAGTAGGCCCCAGGCGTTGTCCTAGGTAACAGTAGGCCCCCAGGCGGCCCCCAGATGACAGGACAATGTCATCTGTGGACAATGTCTCAAGCTTGTTGTGTATCAGGTAATTTTGCCATAGTGCTCAAGTGGAGTATGAACAGTAGCACTAGAGTGCCGTTGACAGAGACTTGAATCTCAGATAAAAATTTTTATCTCTAAAGATTTTGTGCCAGTGATGTGTGGAGGCACATCATTCTGGCACCACAATCGGACAAACCCCTGCATGGCTTGTAAGGGCTTAGAATCCTAAAAATCTTTCTACAACATGGCCTGTTTTGTTTATTCATCTAAATATGCTGGTCAACATATGATTTTTCAGGGGTTGAGTCTACTATACATATTATGGAAAACAATATATACCATGACTTGACAATAGAGGCCAGGCGGGTGGGCTTTGGCTTAGGGGCCCCGTGAGCTGTTGGGCCCCTGGGCAGGTGCCTGGTGTCCCCGTTCAGCAATCCATCTTTTGGAAGGTTTAAGGGATACTTAGGTTAATGAAAATAAACCAATTTAACTATTATTCAAATTTCTCTTCATGCAGAAAAAGCTACATTGTATTAGCAGCTGGTGTAGTGTTTGTGTATTTAATTAAGACATAGCTAACATTAGATAGCATCTATGTAGATTTTTTGTGTCCCTGTAATTGGACAGGGGCACATTATACAGCTCTGGCAATCTGGACACAGCAATTATTATTCAATGTTGGTTTTAGGAAATATTTTATGGTAGGAACTTTTAACTGGGATAAAGGGGACACCTTTTTTGATTGGCTGTTGCCCAACACCATCTAGCTGAATTTGTTTCTTATTGCCTCTTATGGGGGGGGCTCTAATTTCATGCGTCTCTCAAGCCAGCTTCACACTGCCAGGTATCCCACACTGCCCCATCCACAAGGTCATGTAACTCGATTGAAAATCAATGGTAGGCTTAATTCCGGTAGCCAAATTTCATCTTTGAAATGCCTAGTTGACCATAGTAGGTCAGTGGAGCGGGGAGTGCTATTTGAGCGGGCCGGAATGCTCTCGCACAATCGCTCCAGTACCGCTCCAATACTGCTCCAAGTAGGGTTAACTTCACATGGTCAGGGCATGCATTTTTAAGGCTCTTGTTTGTTACTTGGCTTGTAGCTCAAGCTATGATGGAGTTGACTAAATACTTTAATAAAGAAACTGAGAAAATGCACAGGTGCAAAATAAATGTAACTAACAGGAATTAGGAGAACCAAGAATAGGAAAGGGAGTGTGATGTAGTTACCATAACTAAATAATCATTTTAGAATATGTGCAAATGCTAACAGAAAGGATTGTGAGTAGTCCTACTTGGAACATTGAAGCAAAGTATTAAAATGTTTATTTAATTTTTGTTTTATTTGTCTATTTGTATGTTATGGGGTATTTTTGTTTACTGTCGTAATGTACTAGCCAGACATTTACAATAAGATCCTGTTTTGATATGATCATTTATCTTAAAAACTAGACCTATACTATTAATTTAAATGTTATAGTTGTTGCATTAGCTATAGATTATTATCGCCTATTGTTGGAAAACTACACGGTCAGGGAATGTTTCTAGTCATTACGTGCAGTAGCCTACTATAAAGATAAGCATCTTGTCCTAGCTACCAACGGTCAATGAAAACCAAAATCACCAACTGATTAAGGGCTGGACTCAAACTCACAAGGACATGTAAGAGCAATAAATATTTGAAATCACAGGCAGTTCCAACTATGTGTAGTTGGAACTGTAATAATGCAATAATGTAATTGTGTATACCTGTATGCACTCCCAGCAATGTCTGGGTTGGGCAATGTCTGGGTTTGCTGCTGATCAGACGGTGGATGGGGTCCTGGGAGGTATCCTCCCAGACTGTGGCGCTACTTGGCAGCATCGGATACACAGATACGCAATGTCTCAGAAGTTCTCAATTGGACTCATGCCTGGGGAATGTGAGGGCCAGTCAATGGCATTGCCTTGGTCATCCAGGAACTGCCTACACACTCTGGCCACATGAGGCCGAACTGAAAATTGGCTAGATAACTGGGTCAGAACATCTTCAATACTGAAGCTTGTGTGGGGCAATCTCGGTCTACAGTGGTCAGTACCTATCAAAAGTGATCCAAGGATGGAAAAGCAGCAGACCGGCAACCGAGTCCTGGGTGGCCAAGGTTCATTAATGCATGTTGGGAGCGAAGGCTGGCCCGTGTGGTCCAATTCAACAGACAAGCCTGTGTAGCTCAAACTGCTGTTTACAATGTTAGGGAGGTGGTAATAATGTTACGGCTGGTCCAAGTTTCTCTCTTCTGATGAAGGTACATTTTCATTTAGTGATGATTTGGGGGGCCATGTCATCTGCTGGTGTTGGTCCACTGAGTTTTAAATCCAGAGTCAATGAAGCCATCTACCAGGAGATTATTGAATAAGCCATGCTTAGTTCTATGGAGATGCTGATTTCCTTTTCCAACAGGACATGGCACCGGCCCACAGTGCCAAAACAACTGGTAACTGGTTTGCTGCTCATGGTATTATTGTGCTTGACTCTGAAAAATTAGACACACCAGACCCAACAACACAGACTATCAATGCAATCTGGGCTTCCATGACACCTCAGCAATCCCACAGGCTAATTGCCTCCATGCCAAACAGCACTGATGCAGTAATTCTTGCAAAAGGAGCCCTGAGCCCTGGTCCCTCACTCTCACAGACTCCACCTCCATGGTCTCTTCACGTGGAACATACAGGGGGCTTCCTTACGACCACGGATTAAAACATCCAGTCCAATGGCGCTATGAATCAGTTGATCCAGCCCCATATTCTCATCCCTACAGGCCAGCTCGTGTTGAATGTCCAACCTTCATCCTTGCCAAAAATTTGCGATTAAGGCCGTATCATTCCATCCACTACCTGCTGCTAATGTCTTGAATTGAAGGGCGTACTCCGCTGTGGTTAGAGCTCCCTGTTGTAATTATAACAAAGTTTCTCCAGCACCAATGCCCTCTCGCGAATGATCAAAGATCACTCACAACAGCGCCTTAAAGTCCTTGTAGTGGCGTAACGCTGGATGACCCCAATCCCAGACCGCAGTGGCCCACTCTGCAGCTCTTCCCGAAAGACAGGAGATTATAAATAAAAAAGAATTTAGCATCTGTGCTTGTGCTCATTGGGCACGAAGAAAAATAGAGTTTGCATTGGAGAATAAAACATTTACATGATGCAGGATCTCACTCATATCGCCCGGGTAAGGGAATCCTCCCGATTCCTCTGCTCGCACTACCGGTTCGCTGCTTTGTGGTGTAGAGCCCTGTGCCATAGATTGTTCCATTCTTGTTACCGTAGATAGCAGAGTGCTCATCGCGTTAGCGAGTTGCGGCCAGAGGGGGCGGACTCCGGAGCCACTGTAACAGGGTATAGTTAGGTTAGGTGTATGTAGGTAAGTATTGATTTACAAAATATGCGTATAGATGTTTATACATAAGGAATCAATGAATATAATATTAAAAAAAAAATTATTGTACAATTTGCTGTGATAAATCTTGTTTAATTGCATTTTTTACGTGTGGTAGAATCACTAAAATAAAGCAAAAAACACAATCAAGTATATTTTAAACAGAACGTATTACGACCTCTAGTGAATTGTAAACAAAACTATAGAGTAGTAATTCCCATCAATAATATGAAGCAACATTATAATAAACAACAAAGCTTTAAGGGCCCATTCCCAATGTCCCCCTTTAACATTAAGCCCTGAACCGTCAGACTTAATTGACGTGACCTGGTAAGTGATTCAGTGCAAGAAGCATCAAGGGCTCAAAATGCTATAAATAGGAATGGGACAGCACTATAGTAATATTCTTGGATCAAATCTGATGAAAACTTAAGTGGAATTTACAAACTTCACATGGTTCTGGCCAGTGCTGGCTTTAGGCATAAGCAACACAAGTGGCTGCTTAGGGCCCCCATCCGCCAGGGGGTCCTTGATTGCTTGAGGGCCCCGTACCACTAGGGGAGAGGGGGACCACAAATGACTTTGTTTAGGGCCCCCAAAAGGCTTGGGCCTGCACTGGTTCTGGCTATATGAACCATCAGTGAACTTTGTTTATACTTGCTGATGTCAGAAATGTTAAGATTGAAGGTGAAAATTGATTTATTGAGTTCAGCATACACTTTTACCACGTTTGAATAAATTGTTTCATATGATAAAATTTCGTATTTGCATAAAATTAAATATTTGTTGCTAACCTTGTTGCTAAGCTTTTATTTTTTGGGTTACGTTTTTATTTTCTTACGTTCAATACATTTGAGCAAATTTTGCTCAATTCCATAGAGCTGACAAAAATGAAAAACAACTTTACCAAAGACCCAGGTAAACTATTTGTCGTTTGCTGCTTCAGTCATATTTTTTGTTTCCAGACCTCTTGAGATACAGATGAGTGGGGATCCGCGGACCTGAGTGAAACCCTCTTGGCATGTTCCTTTGAATGCTTCCTTTTCTGGCGAATGAAACGATTTGTCGTATTACCTCCAGAGCCAACCATTACCCAACCAAGTTTACCGAAACCTTTAGATATGTCTGACTGTGCATAGCCAAACCACTGCCAAAACTGATGTTGAATCCTTTTTCGGCACCAGCTCCTCATGCTGCTAGTTCATGTTGATTTGTTTTGTAACTGGAAGCTTACAAATGAGGGTGGGCTAGGAATCATTGTTCCTCTCCTCTGTTAACCATGGTTACCTGCAAGGAAACACGTGCAGTCATCCTTGCTTTGCACAAAGAGGGCTTCACGGGCAAGGATATTGCTGCTAGTAAGATTGCACCTAAATCCACAATTTATCGGATCATTAAGAACTTCAAGGAGAGAGGTTCAATTGTTGTGTTGAAGGCTTCAGTGCACCTAAGATAGTCCAGCCAGCGCCAGGACCGTCTCCTAAAGTTGATTCAGTTGCGGGATCGGGGGCACCACCTGTGCAGAGCTCAGGAATGGCAGCAGGAAGGTATGAGTGCATCTGCATGGACAGTGAGGAGAAGACTTTTGGAGGATGGCCTGGTGTCAAGAAGGGCAGCAAAGAAGTCACTTCTCTCCAAGAAAGACATCAGGGACAGACTGATATTCTGCAAAAGTACAGGAATTGGACTGCTGAGGACTGTAGTAAAGTCATTTTCTCTGATGAATCCTCTTTCCGATTGTTTGGGGCATCCAGAAAAGTTAAGCGCTACCATCAGTCCGGTGCCATGCCAACAGTAAAACATCCTGAGACCATTCATGTGATTCTCAGCCCAGGCAGTGGGCTCAACCACAACTTTGCCTAAGAACACAGCCATGAATAAAGAATGGTACCAAAACACTTTGAACAGGTTGGTGATAAACAATGCATTTTCCGGCATGATGGAGCACCTTGTCATAAGGCAAAAGTGATAACTAAGTGGCTCAGGGAACAAAACAATTTTGGGTCTATGGCCAGTAAACTCTCCAGACCTTAATCCCATTAAGAACTCGTGGTCAATCCACAAGAGGGGGGTGGACAAACAAAAACCCACACATTCTGACGAACTCCAAGCATTGATTATGCAAGAATGGGCTGCGTCATCAGTCCGTCATGATGTGGCCCAGAGGTTTATTAACAGCATGCCAGGGCGAATTGCAGTGGTCTTGAAGGGTCAACCCTGCAAATATTGACTCTTTGCATGAACTTAATGTAATTGTCAATTATAGCCTTTGGCCCTTTTGAAATGCTGTAATTATACTTCAGTATACCATAGTAATATCTGATAAAAAGATGTAAAAACACTGCAGCAGCACACTTTGTGTAAACCAATACTTGTGTAAACCAAAACTTTCTAGGTTGGGCCTTTTTGTGAGGCTTGAGCAACATGGGGTCTCGTTAATTTACAAAATACTTAAAAATTACCTCTCAATATATAATTTTTATTTCCACTAGACTCAACTGTGCCTAACTGTACATGTCCAAACAGTCCACATCCTCAAGAGATCAAGGTCTTAGTCTGTTTTCCCTGCTAAAATAAAGTTAACATTGTTTTACTGGTCACACAGCCCATGAAACTATGCCTAGGATATTCATGTAAGTGATGCTAGCACCATCCTCTGGCAATAAATACATCATCAGGTAGTAGACTGAGTTCTATTGTGTTAGTTTTTAGACAATACAAGGTTTACAATTATTCACCCGGTATTGCACCTATTCTATATTACATGGCCCCAAAAAAAAAAAATATTATTAATGTGGCTCAGAAATACATTTAGGGCACAGTATTTATAATCCGGTAGGTAATTAAACAAAATATTTCAATATATTATTGTATTTGAGATTAAAATAATTTGCAAGCGCTGGTCATCCCTTAGTTTGATAGAGAACTAAGTGGCATGTCTGCCATTGGCAGAAAAAACACCAAAAGATTGTGTAATAAATCAGTCAAGGCACAGCATGTAGCAGAATGTTCTGTTTATTAAACCATACTTTAAAGGTTACACACAGGGCATACTGAAGGTTTGGTAAACCGTTGTTACACAAAATATGTATGTCGGTCTGTGAGGAGACCATGGATTAAAACAGAAGTGGTGATAGGCATAATGTGTTCAGGAAAACATGATTGACAAAAGGACAAATAAATGAAGTGCATTTGCATAAACCTCATGAATGAAAAAAACCAGGAAATAGGCCTTCCTATCCAGCATTTTGATATAGTCGAGCAATGCAATTTTTATCAATTTCTTAAGGCATTAAAGGTACCATAGTAAATGTTAAAAAAGACATCTAAACCGAAAGAACATTGCACTTATTTAGTAATTGGACATCTTTACTCAGATGCCACCCATGTAAACCAAAGAATGCACAAAGAGACGAAATAACTAGAACAGTTAAGTAGCTCTAATCATATCAGTAAGTTGCAAAACCCTTCAAAGTGCAGAAACAAGTATTATGGCTTGAAAAGCTTTTGGGATAACAACAAGACATTCCTTTTCCCCAGGCACATTTGTTTTCTTTCAGTTGCTTTCCTCTCCTCACTGGCCCTGACCCTGACCCTGAGATAGAGCTCCCAGCAGGCCATTGGCCGTGCTAAAGAGGTTGATGGGAGAAGAGCCGTCTGTGATCAGGGTGGACTTCAAACCAAGAGACTGTAGCAGCTTGACCTGGAAGAGTGGGAAAACGACAGAAAGTATTAGTTTAAATATGATAATGTAAATAAATAATGAAATGACAACTGATCCAATAAGATCAAGTGTTCCAGTTCCTCTAAACTGTATATTTTACATCATATTTTATGTAATATCATACTGGTTTGTTTGTGTGTGTGTGTGTACACACACGTACAAGTGATAATGGGAGCAATCAGATAGGATCAAATGTGAAATATTTCAGAGAATAAAAGCTCAAATATTCCCTAGGAAGCATCAGAAATGAATGTTTTAACGTCTGTAAGGGGTTACAAACCTGCAGCTCTGGACCGGCTCTGGCCATTTCCGTCAAGGTGTCAGCGCCAATGCTGTTCACCAGCTCCTTGAAGCGTTTGCTCTCTATCTCAGCCATTTTCTGCTGCTTCTCCACGTCCAGACGATCCATCTCAGCCTTATAGTTAAGTTCTTGTTCACGGGCCTTGGACAGGCGGGCCAGCTCACTCTCCTACACAGACAGTTTAGAAGTTCAGAAAGTAGAACACCCTCAAACATTCAGAAAATAAGAAACCCGTCAGAGGACAGTTGAGCTACTGGTTGCACAATTGTTCAGAAATACAATGTTCAACAATTGTACCTGTGTATGCATGGACACCGGTGAGCTACTGGACCAAAACGCACGAACATGGACACACATGGATGGGGGAATGGGGGGAAACATTCAAATGTTTGAACTCAGTAACACTGGTAGAGGAAACGTAGATTACGTACAGCCTCGATCCCCTGGGCATCAGACTTCAGTTTAGCCTCAATGACGGCTGCCTCTCCCTGGATACGAGCTGCCTCTGCTTTGGACTGGGCCTCGGCCTTCGCTGCACCGGTGCTCTCCACCGCCGCACTGCAACGCATGATGGCACACCATTAGAAATAGCCTTGCCCTGATTTGTCATCAGATTTGGATATTCCACGTAATTCTAATAGTTAAAAACAGGGAACAGGTACTTCTGTCCCAACATGGATCCCAGGAAATGCCAATAAAAACAGTAGCTTCGATACTTTCCAACTCTAATAAAAGGGTTTATTATTAGCAGCGTAGCATCACCTGAGGGCCTCCAGTTCCAGCAGCTCCTTTCTGGTACGCTCAGCCTCCGCCTGGTCAGTGATCTTCTGTCTCTCCAGACGCCCACGGGCCTCCTGCTCCAGACGCTCTGCCTCATGGCTGTAGTAGTGGGAGACAAATAATAAATAAGAAAATAAATAAGAAAAGAGACATATGAAGACTTAGCGTGTGTTTGTACAACTGATTTGGGTCCTAATTCCATGGATTGGTGGTAGGTCTCACCGTGCAGCGGCCTCCTGGGAATTGGTGGTGATCTCAATGGCCAGCTGTACACTTTTCTGCAGGGCGTCCCTGGTCCTCTGGTCTACCGGCTCCACGGACTGGATGTCCACACTGCTGATTACCAGGCCGTTCTGGGGGAAGCGCAGGTTGGAGCGCACCGCCATCTTCTCGTCGAAGCCAAACACAGACGAGCAGATGATCCGGTTGGAGTTCTGTTGGCGGAGGGGTGGCAAAGGGGTGGTTGATAAAGAGGTTTTTTTATTGCCGCCTTCCAAAACATTTTAGCTGAGATTTTCCTGTTCAACACCCACACTCATCTCTGCCAAAGCTTGAACTGTAAAAAACATGGGTAAAAAAAAGGCATTAGCTTTGATCAGATTGATTAGAAAATCAGCCAAATCACTGACAAGTGTTTTTAAAGTATTCTCAGACAGCAGTGACTAAAACAGCAGTGGAAAAATGTTCATTGGAGGATGGACCTTGTGGAAGTCATCAAACTGCACAGAGGCAACCGATCCTCTGATGCGAGAGGCAATCGCTTTACAGGCGTCTCCCACAAAGTCAGGCACTGAAAACAGTGCGGCAGCATCGGTTGTTTCAACAGGAGACTTCACGTCAAAGTGCCTAGGAGAAAAACAATGTAAATGTAACCAACATAAATTGAGTAATGTTAAATAGCCACCTGACCTGTATATTGGGACAAGGGACATGAGCTGAGGAAAAACCTAGACTAAATCAGGACTCTCAAAAACGAACCCCAATAACCTAACCGTTTACCCTAAACCTAACCTAACTTTTGAGCGGTTTGCCTATCCTTAAGACTTATTTACTGGGTTAGTAAAACAAGTACACAAGCACACACCAGTTGTAGGAGAGTTGGAGGTGAAGGCGTGCGTGGTCAGCGGTCTCAATGGTGATGATGTCAGTGAAGAAGTCAGGCCCCAGTAGTAGACACACAGCCTTGATGACATTGGCCCTCTTGGGCTTGTCCCCTGACAGGGACAGCACAGTGAACTGCTCATCAGGACCCAACATGACCATCTCTGGTCCAAACACCACCCTGGGACAAGAGGACGGAAAAGAAATAGGAGAAAAAGAGAAGGAAACTAAGAGAATGGAAAACAAAAGGCAAAACGGGTTGTGCACACTATAGCGACTGGGGTGTCATTTGGACAACAACCAGCAACAATGTATCAATCAGGCATATGCACTAATGTGTGTAAACCATGCATTCGTCAGTTTGGATGCAAAGGTTGGCATTTATCAACATTGACGGGAAAGTGTGTTTTTCTACTCTAATTTCAACCCATACATATGCATAGCCTAGCAGTTTTATTTCAGAAAAACTGGTGAAGTAATGTCAACTGAAACACATGGGGAAACGGAAATCTTATCAACAGAAATATGAATAGCCTATAGGAATGTTCAGATGTAACAAGCATCAAAACCATACAGCCTTTAGCTGATCCAAAAACTGTTAGGACTAATAGGTTGTAAAACATAGCCCTTTCAATGGGCATTTCCATACAATTTAAAAACATAACGAACAATAGCCCTATGCACATGTGCGTGAAGCACCAACTTCGACATTGTTTATTTAAAAAAATTGACAATACCTTTGCGAAATGACTTATTTAAAATGTCTCACTTCAGTAAAATGGAACAATCACTTTAACCCAATATCTTTCCTTGATCGATCTTCTATAAACTTTCTGAAATGTTCTGTACCTCCTTGGCCACATTCTCTAGGCTACGGTTTCTTTTAACAAACCTTGCGTTTGCTAGACAGCCTTGTCTGTACCACCACCACGACCTGGTAAGTCCCCACTCTAAACCATACGGACGGCTGCCAAGCTGCCCCGCATGTCAACATTTATAGGTTTATTGAATGTGAAGTTGAAATGCTATGATTAGTGTAATGGGTAATTATCACTTACTGCAGCAAATCGCTTTCTCGCGTCCAACCTTGATTGATCTCTGACCACTTTATTTTATTCACAACAGCTGCCACGTCTTTGTAATGTGAGAAATATTTATGACTGCCTGTTGGGCTGCTTGATACATTTTGAATAAGGACATGTTTTTAGATTCTATATCGGATAATATTAAGTAAATGTCACTTTAGTTTTTTTCTGACCGGACTACGCCTTGCTTCGTGTGTCTACTGAAATTCAATTGTCAATAGGGCTTATTTGGCTACCTTATATGGGTAATTGTGGGCCTTTATTGAGTGGAGACCATGAGCTTTTCTACATACGCATAAGTATAGCATTGGTCTGATTTATCAAAAGAAGCATGCATACGTGTCGCGTACCACAGTTTCATGAATTCCAATCATTTTGTGCGCATGCAAATCGTAGGATTTCCACATACGTCAGAATTTAGTTAGAAATGTATATTTACCTGGCCTTCTTCTCCCTGTAGTCGTAGACCTGCAGCGCTGCATTGTGGGGCACCCTGTAAGAAACCACCTTGGTCTTATCCCGGTCCTTTGTATCCACCTCACTGTTTCGGTCCGAGCGGTCAGCCAGGGGATCCTTGTTGGAGGCCAAGAGAACCTCGACATTCTGGGGCAGGTTCTTTGCCCACAGCTCCTCGTCCTGCGTCAGCATGTAGGTGTGGCCAATCACAGCCCGGACCTGAGGCGAACCAGCCAATCAGCATCAGGGATGATAAGGTGGACAGGATCATTTCAGCCAGGTTTAAGATCCCATTGCGTATTGTACCCTTCTTCACCACTTTAAATGAGGTGTTTCTACTCTCCGTGACCAGGTCTATGATGCCATGTCACGTTGAGTAACCCTGCCATCATGGAACACAGCCCTGTGTTCAAACATTTGGCAGGGTAAAAACTATTCTCACCTTTCCGGTCTTGATATCCCGGACATAGATCCCCTCATTCTCATCCAGTGGAATGGCCTGTCGCCGTAGAACCACCTCCACAGTGGCCGGGGGGACATATTCAATTGGTCCGCGCAGCATCCAGCGGTCACCGGGGCGACGTAGGACTCCACCCTTCCGGGAGCGCTTGGTCCTCTCCCCTTCCTCCTCATACTCTTCCTCCTCCTTCTCAGGCTAAATGAGCAAAAAGGAGGGAGATACAGAGAGGAACTTCAGAGAGGAACGTTGACCATTGACCACTGACTATAAGCCAGCCTAGCTACAATTACCAAGCCAAAAGTTGTTTTGCTTGTGGAAACGGATGGAAGATGGTGGTTTGCCCACAGCCATCTTTGTGGTCGGCATTGCAATATCAACAAAAGCAAGTGGCTTCAAAGCATGTTGTTTAATCAATTGTAGGGTAGTGAAATATTCCCACTTAGAAGGTTACTGAAGGAAGGCAAGTAAAATGCAAGGAGATGTAACCTTTGTGATAATTTAATATGGATGAACTGACTCCAAATACATGTGATCGTTAGTGACCATAACATGCATGTAGAATAGAGTATAGGTAGCAAACATTACTTAATAATCCCGGAATTATAAGGCAATATGTTTCTCGGCCTATGGGAATCCTCAATGCTTCTCCTCACTTAAATAGTGAAGTCTGTTTATTGCGTTGCTATCCAGCATGACAAGTAGAGTCGCTTAGATATATGACAGACACCGAACTCTGAAATAAAACATCATGTCAGAACATCTATTTAATGAGAACAAAATCCAATAACTGTTTGAGAAATTACTTTTTTTATTCTAACAGCAGATATATCTAAAACATTCCCCCAAATAATGAATTACTTTACATTGGCAACACTATGAACTATCCTAGTGGAACCAATGCAAAATTACTAAATAGACTGTCTGTTGCCGTCTTGCAACACAGACAAACACTCTACAATGTTCTTGGAATGTTTGATCTTGTGAAGCACAATAAAAAATATTTTAGACTATTCATCCCTTCATGGGGAACAGGGCAAATCAGAACTCGACAGATAAAACCTCTCCAGGTGA
This sequence comes from Novumbra hubbsi, assembly GCA_016801125.1. Taxonomy (NCBI): domain Eukaryota; kingdom Metazoa; phylum Chordata; class Actinopteri; order Esociformes; family Umbridae; genus Novumbra; species Novumbra hubbsi. Next base: position 54,825 of record JACXGK010001702.1, read on the forward strand.
GCTCAGGAGTATAGGGGCTAATGGGCTACACCTGGTGTCGCAGATCTTTCGAGAAGTAAATGTAATACCAGACACCTGATTAACATCGCCTAGGGACTGTTGGAGCATTATTGTGGCCAGACGCACCTATTCATGAAATACACTACCACTCTTCTTCAAAATACACTCATCTCCTTACACTACAGAATGTAATTTGGGTTGTTGCAAATTGCTAACACAATTTGACACGTAAACAGAATATAGAACTTTCCTGAAAACAATAACAATTACCAGCAACTGCAGACATTTTTAAAAGACTGCTATTCACTTGTTCTATTTCAATACTTCAACATGGAAATGTCACGCTAACCTACCAGATAAACAAGCTAACCTACTAGCCAGGTCATCCAATAATTATCCCAAATATAACCAACAATGAAAAAGGTTTCACAACCTTTTATTTTTTCTATAAAAAGGTAGACACTTTGCTACTTGCCTTCTTACCGTAAAGAACTACGCTGAGGTAGGAATCTCATAATTCAAAGAAATAAGTACCTGGTTTGACAAAGGGCTTATATTCTCACCGAGCTGGTTGTTGAGCAGTTGACATAAGCATTGGAATTGTCCTTTACACAGCCTTCCCTCTCCCAACCCCATGAACCCTCTGCCACTGTCCTCACCTCACGGGCATCATTGAAGGCCTCCACAGCCCTCAGTACCAGGCCCTCCTCCTCAGAGAGAACATAGACATCCTGGATGCCTGCCTCCAAAAGCTCCCCCGGTTGTAGGAAGAACGAACGCTCACCCTGGTTAGAGGGAAAGAAAGATGGAGCGACAGAAAAAAAAATTACAGATAAGTTAAATGAAACTCGCTGAGGCTGAAACAGTGTGAACACATGCACAGGCTCGATGCACCAAATTAATAAATGTAGGACAAGTTAATTGGGCAATCCAAATGAAAGGTCGTTACTGCATGAGCAAAATAATACAAACAAAGAAACCATCTCTCAGTCTCACCTTGACCACCCTCTTCTGGCCAAGCTGGGGTTTGCCGTCCACTCCGACCGGATCCAGGATCACGCAGTACTGCCGGCTGTTCAGTGTGGTCACGTTCACCACTCCTACCACTTCCTCCGAAACCGATGGGATGTGCGCCTCCCGATCCACGACAGTTACCAGCCACTCCTCACCCGTGCGACGATCCCGCCCACCAGCATCACGGAATGGCCGTATAGCCCGCACGCACAGTGCTTTCTGAGAGAATAGACGTCATCGGGAATAAAATGCAGCACTCAAAGCAAACCTTAAAACCTCCGGCAGGGTTAACAGCAGAGAGAGAGATAATGAGGAATTACCTTATCTGTAAGGATAAAAGCATTGACAATGTCCAGGACCTCCTCGTGAGCCCCTGGTAGATAAGCCCCCACCTTGCTCACTTGCCACTCCTCACCTGGAAAACACACACACACACAAACACACACATTTTACTACATACATTGGAATGATTAAAAAAGGCCCCACAACTGGAAAAGGTGATAAATGGGCATTCTATTTTGGGGAACTTTAGTGGCAGCTGTAGGGGGAAAACTTAATTAGGAGCTTGGATTAAATTATTAAGTGTCCTCAGTTATATGGGCAAGTTAGACATGTGTGAGAGTGTGATATGTAGTAGTTGTAGATCCACGATCTTATAGCGCAAAAGTCCTCACCAGTGACCCTGTGGACTCCGCTCCTGTCCACTCCCTCCTTACGTGCACGGAGGCGGATAGCCTGGTTCTCTCTGATCACTGTGGCTTTGATGGTCTCCAACACGGTCACCTCCTTCTTGGGGATGTAGGTCCCTATGGTTGGCAGAGGGGATGGGGTTTTAAATGCTTTCGGCATGTATTGTGGGTCAAAATACTAACCCTAATAAAAACTAATGTGACAGTCACAAACCATTGCATGCACATACATCTATCTACGTACATCTCTATATAGACCCAAAAGCTAAATCTGCATTTATATCTATGGCAATGACATCTGTAAATAGGGACAAACATTGTGGTCGGAAACGCACATTCGATGACCTGCAACGCCTGTGCATTACTGCGAGGTGACAAAGAATGTTAGCACAGGGAGGGATCAGACTGTCTGCAGGAAGTCGTCGAGAATTATACAGAGAGGGATATTTAAGTACTGAAAGTTAATTCACATGTCATATAAGCTCTATGGCGCAAAAACCATCAGCACTGGTCTAGAGAAAGGGATGAGGTCAGATCCTTCGCCACATTCTCAACCAGTAGGCGAATGCATGTGGGCCATCACCAAGACAACGGTGTTCCAGAAAGGTGGCTTAAGAAATCCCAGACCTTAGCCAGAACTTCAAAATGTTTGAGTGGGACATAACGAGTCAGGATTTCTCAGTTCCACAAAGGTTTCCAGATTAATTAATCAAGTTCAACCAATCTCGGACAGGTTGAACTGAAATCAGGGGCGTTCACGTAGTATTTCAGAAGCCATCGCCTGTCGATCAAAAACCGAAGGATTTATCATGGATACCAAACAGCGCAATGCTTACTTTTCCAGTCAGGAGCAAGAAACTGTAATGAGAGTGTATAATGAATACGTTCACGTCTTCTTAAAAAAGAAAAAAGTAATACAGCTGCTGCAATCCAATATTTCTTTCAAGATAATTATTGCAATATTTATTTTCAGAAACACAGTCATAAAATAAATGTAATTACTGTTTTTTGTGACAAAGAATTGTGCTCCAATGATTCGATCCCAAATAAATAAGCGTTGTAGTATTTATTGGAAACTCATACTGCCATAACATGTTCTTTACAAGTGTATGTAAACATTTGACCACAACGGTAGACTTGATTTGAGACCAATTAGTATAATAGAATTTCAATCATAAGAAAGTATAGTTAGAAGTGTAATAAAACACTTTGAAAAGCAATTTGTCTTAAGGGTTTCTGATGGAAACAGAATGTGTTCCAGAGTCTTACCTTCCACGATTGGCCTAAACCAAATGCCACATTTACATGACTAGAAGTAGACAAATCGGACTCAAAATGAAAGATGACCATTTAAAACAACAGACAAAATACATAGAAATACCGAATATGACAGCCATCAACTTCTTTTCTCGAACCATTTTAGTAAGAGTTAACAAGGACTTGAAATGTTTCATCAACATTGGAGTCAGACCTAAACTACTCACCTGGCCCCTCAAACAGCCATTCATCCCCAGCCACTCTCTTCTCCCCTCCTTCCTCCTCAAAGTCATGCAGAGCCTGCAGGCGTAAAGCAGTGTCCGGGTAGACGATCTGCAGCACTGTTACGTGCTGGTAGAGCAAAAGAGGGAGTGAGAGACGCAAAAACTGAGGAGGTTTTATCAACTGTTATAAACCTCAATTACAGAATGTTGTGGGAAACTGAGTGAATGCTGCACAGGCTTGCCAGAACTCCCTGCATTGCAAAACAAAGGCGCAGTGGCATTTAGCCCAGTGGTCTAAGAGGCCGGTAGATATGATGATATTAACAGTACCTGCTGAATCTCCTCTCCAGGGTAGAGAGGAAAAGGGTCCTGAGTTAGTCGTATCTCCAAGTCAGCGTGGCGGAGCTTGGCCTGTCCCAATTGGTCAAACAGAACCTGTCTGTTGTCGTCCCGCGCCACAGGGTTCAGCACTATGCAGTAGTGGCGAGGGGGGACCATGATCATTCGCTCAGGGGAGAACAGAACTCTGGGAAGGAGGGCAAAGGTTGTCTAGCAATTACCAGTTGACCAGTAACTAAAAGACAATTGCGTCTGAAAAGTAGCAAGATATAACGTTCATAAAGGTTATATTTAGAAACGTTCTGAGAGTCAAAACCAACAAGATCCCAACAAGACTAACTGCTTGCTGGCAACACTAAACTTGAAGAAAACAAAAAAATGTCACTGATAATTAAATACATTTAACCACACCAACTCTGATGAATGACAGACTCTCTCATTCACCTTTCATTGTCCTGTCGAATGTAGGTCAGTGGTCCTATCTCCACACGGGCAATATTGGTGTTCTGATCCAGAACATGGATGTAGTGGTGAGGTGGGATACGGATGATTGAGACGTCAGTCATCTGGAATAACCGGAGAGACAGGGTTAACAAAGGGTCTATTGAGTTAGGAATTTATAAAGCAAACAACAGATCTTGTTTTACTGGGCAATAATTTCCTACACATACATCAGAAGTTATCGGTAAATTGGAATCAAGCAGAGTCTCAGGGAAATCTGAGAGGATCTCAAATTTTACAGATGTGCTGTTTAAAGACCAGGGAAAATGTATTGTGGTATTTCAAAATAAGTGGTATTTTATGTTGCAAGTAGAATGCCTTTCAAAAATGCTGGAGAAAAAGAAACATCTGAAACTGCAACAGCACCTAAAGACTGGACACCAACCTCCTGACTAACAGGGTGAATTGCGGTCTCCTCGTACAGTAGCAATCAGACTTTAGTAGGATTTAGTAGTATTTGGTAGGAATTTAGTAGTCTAAATTGTGATGATGCTACTGAATATTAAAATGACACTGTGGACCCTCCAACCATGGAAACACATTACATAAATCTGAACCAAAAGCCCAACTGTCACAACACACTCACACACCTGACAATACCTCAGAGACCTTAAACAAACATCCACACCCAGTGGGCTTACAAAACATTCCCATGACCTAGCCTACATTCCAGTTAACCCACTTATATATTGAATGATCCCTTAAAGCATACATTGCCAGTTCTATAAGTGTGTACATTGGGCTTTAGGTTGGAAGGCAGATAACCTGGCAGTTAGAACATTTGACAAATTATCAAATGGACGATATTTTTAACCCCTGAGTCAGCAAGATGATAAATCGGTAATTCTGTCATTGAGCAAGGCTGTCAACACCAATTAATCTTGAAATGACTAACCACAAAACAGGAGAGGGCTATATATTTTTCTGCTTGGTTATTTGTTTAATAAGTTTATTTGTTGGGTGATATTTTTTCACCATCTGCCATTTGACAGATATTATAAAACTTATTTAAAAAAATGGTGCAGGCAAAAAAGACCCCCTCGTCATCATGAGCGGAGTACGTGGTTAAACAGGATTACTTACAGTTTTTGAAAGGTTCTCTCTCTGTTAAGGTAACTATCATGTATCGGCACAAAGAATGTATGTTGACTCAGTTTTCAGATTTAGAGGGAGACACCTGATAGATAAAAGGTTTACAATCAGTGTAAAGGAGATTGGCATAGCAGATGCCATTGCAGGGGCAAAGTGTAGGTCTATCCATAGTACACTAAGCTCTCCATAATCTTAAATGGGTGTTTTTTTTTACAAGATTTACAAAGTACAAGAATCGGGAAATAAATTAACAATAAGAATAATGTAAGGAATGGAGGAAACAAATCTACTACAGGGTTACACAATGACTAAAACAAAACTAGAATACAAATACTGTTAAGATAGTAAAATCTAAATAGATATGAAAATAGATGGAATGTCACAATTATTGAGTGTGCGTGCATAAGATGTAAGGTATAAGGACATTTTCTAATTTTCTCCAAAGATATTAGTGATTATTAGGGATTCTTTAGAATAATATTTCAAAAAAGCTTATTCAAATAAGAAATTGATGTAAGTTTAGATTAGATTTTCAAAGTTGTTTAGAAATATAGATTTTTGCCATAAGGATTAAATAATGAACAACATACTGGAGATTACCATTGTTTCCTTGCTTAAAGTATTATGATGTCTTTTAGAGTAAAGGAATATTTGTTGTGCCAGAAGCAACCTTTGTTGTGCCACCTAACAACCAAAAAAATAGGTGTGGAATAGTTTCCATTTCCTGTTTGCAATGCCTGTAGAAATTAAGCAATACAAAAGTTCCTAGGCTAAATCATACGCATTATTTAAAGTCAAAATCGTTTCATTTTTACGTGGCATTTGAGGAAAGATCTTATAAAAGCTTAAATTAGATTTCACCAAGTTGAAGTGGGTGTTTCCCATGCAGAATGAGGAAATAACCTGAATGCGTCATGCACATTAGACCCACTGACCATTTCCAACTATGAACAGTATATTAAGTCTTGACCTGCGTATGTATTTCACTGTAGTATTGCTTTTACAGGTACATTCTAATTCACAAAATTCATTTAGAAGCGAACCTCTGTGCTAGACATTTATTGTTTTGATACTTCCAAATGTTCACAATCTAAACTTCGGTCAAAAGTTTACATACGTTTTTGAGAGTAATTTGAATTATGTATGTCACATCCACGGACAAGACCCACAATGTATACTCTCAGAGTTAATAAAATTAATATAAAAAGTACTAGGCCTGCTGCCAATGAAGCCTAGGATAGGAAAGTGATGAGAATATCCTACCTTGTTGAATGATTGAGCCGCTGCTTCACTCCTTGCGGGGCAGAGGGAAAGAGAAAATTCGGTCAGGGGGTAAACGCAGATTTGTTTAGGATTTATAAAGTCTCGTTTAATATCGCCTGTTTGTGTCTTGTGGAAAGTAGGCGGTACTGACAAGAATTCTGCCGCACCAATATATATGACGTCACTTTGGAATGATAATGATGAACCTTCAAAATAAAAGCCCTGTTGTCAATGCTTTAAAGTGTGTAAGTAGTGTGTAATTCAAATATATTACATATAAATAAAATCTGAATTTGATGGTGGTTTTTAAACGAATGTATCAATACAAAAAAAAGTTTGACCTCCATGCTCCAAAAAAAACAAGAGAACACTTAATTTTCACAGAATAACAACCGAAACTTCTCTAGTTTTGAGTTTTGCTTGAGTGTCCATGTCACTACTGGTACTATGATGTGGGACCTGCAGCCCATCCAGGTTGCACAGGTAGTCCAGCTCCTCCAGGATGGCACTCAGCAAGAAGGTTTGCTGTGTCTCCCTGTACATTCTCAGGAGCATGGAGGAAATACCAGGAGACAGGCCGTTACACAAGGAGAGCTGGACAGGACCGTAGAAGGGCATCAACCTAGCAGCAGGACTGGTATTAGGTACTGGGATGAAATCCTCACGCTGATACAGTGTGCCCAGGTTTCCTCCTGGTGCAGGACAATGCTCGGCTTCATGTGGCCAGAGTGTGTAGGCTGTCACTGGTTGACGAAGTCATTGATTCCATTACTGGCCATCACGTTTCCCAGACCTGAATCCAATTGAGAGCCTCCGAGACGTTATGTATGGGTGCATCCAACGTCACAAATAGCACAACAGACCATACAGGAGCTCACGGATGCCCTGACACTATGCTCTATTTACCAACTGGCTGATTCCTAGTCGCGTTTGTGCCCCCGCCTGAATAAGCATAGCCTTTGTGGTCACGGAATTCTAGAAAGTTTTTTTAATTGCACAAAACAGGGTCATGTCAGGGTTGTATAGAGTATTTTTTGTGTTTCACATATCCAAATAAAGAATGTACTAATGAATTGGTTAAGTGACCATAGTATTATAGAAGTGATATTTTAATATTCAATCAAACAGACAAATGATAGGAGAAGTTGTAGATGATGGCACTACCTTTGATCACTACCGACAGCAAATGTGGGCGGCCTTAAGGGCAAAGTATCCGGCTATGATTGACTCTGATGTTTTGAAAGGCACACCACTGGGGGAAATAGAAAATCCTGCTGTGTATTTGCAAACGCAGCTGGAACGGTGGAGACTGGAGACTGAAAAGGACCCTGAAACTGATATATTTGATGTTTAGAAAAGCTCTGGTGGAGGCCCTACCACCTCAACCAGTGCCCTCCACCAGTGCCACCAGCTGAAAGCAATAGCCCCAGCTCAACTAGAAGGGATGAGTAAAGCACCGGTACCTCAGACTGTTGGTCACATGTAGACTTTTCTGGGAATGACGGGCTTTAGCTCAGATTGGATTGAGGACTATGCCATTAAAGTGGCCCCCTTACGGGATCTCATGAAGGGCTCTGCTCAAAAGCAATTGTGTGACCCGTTGATTTGGATTGCAATTGTGAAATGTCAGGCTCACAGGAAAAGTAATGATTATATCGCCCAGGGCAACAATGCGGCAGATGAGGCCGCCAAGTTAGCCTCCAAATGTAACACAGCCGTGATGGCACTAGTTCTGCTTGTGGAGGCACATCCTGGTTTACCTGACACCGCCAGGATGCAGGCCAGGGCAGGGTTTGAAAGTGCTATGTGGGAACAGCGTGGGGCTACGGTTGATGGGACGGGCCTTTGGAGAGCTCATACAGGCCTTTTGGTAGCGCCCACGACGCTGTTGCGTATCCTCATGACCAATGCGCACAGTTTTGACCATTGCATAAGGGGGGAGGTGATGAGGAAGATAAAGGAACTGTAAGGATTGCGCGTGATAGCGATGGTTGGGTCCAATCGCACGACCGTAGCAAAAGCGATGATTGGTGTCCGTGTAGTGAAGCTCGTTGGGCAATAAGCTCTGACGGACGTTGGTTGTTGATGGAGTGGAATGTGCCCTATACCGGATAGGTACAGAGCTGGAACGGGCTACTTTGTTACTAAGTAGAATAAGGCTTGAAAGCCGAGCGCTGCGTGGAAACGCAGGAGTCAAAGAACTAAATACGTAGTTGTGAATGACTATGGTGGTACTTAGTTTGTACTGACACTGAGCCAAGGGAAACGGGGAACTAAGTAAGGCCAGTGATCAGCGTGATGAGGGACAGGTGTGCGCAGGTGGCCAGGTGCTTGGTGACGGTGTGATTTGTGACAGGGAGGAGCACATCGCTCACAGGCCACCAGAGGCCACCAACGGGCCAGCAACCGGCAGGTAGGGTGGAACCCTGACAGGACCCCCCCTCAACGGACGCCATCTGGCGGCCGCCCGACACGGCCCGCATGGGCACGGTGGAAGTCGCGAATGAGCGAGGGGTCGAGAATACGCGAACGGGGCTGCCAGCTGCGCTCCTCAGGACCGTAACCCTCCCAGTCCACCAGGTATTGGAGACCCCGGCCACGTCGCCGCACGTCCAGGAGCCGACGGACAGTGTAGGCAGGGTGGTCGTCTATCATCCGTGGAGGCGGCGGAGCAGGAGCTGCGGGGCAGAGAGGGCTGGAGGAGAGCGGTTTTACTTGGGACACATGGAACACAGGGTGAATCCGCATAGAAGGAGGGAGTCGCAACCGAACAGCGCTCGGACTGACTAGAGCGTCCACCGGGAATGGACCCACGTAGCGCGGAGCCATTTTCCGCATGCAACCCGGAGAGGGAGGTCAGGTGCCAGCAGCCACACGCGCTGCCCAGGCGCGTAGGCAGGTGCAGGGGAACGGTGCTGGTCAGCCGAACGTTTGGATGCGGCGGAGGCGCTCAGCAGCGCAACCCGGGCACGTCGCCAAACCTCACGACACCGGCGGAGATGTGCGTGGACCGACGGGACAGCCACGTCACGTTCGTGAGCAGGGAACAGAGGCGGAGGGTACCCAAGACAGACGTGGAACGGGGACATTCCCGAGGAGGCGTTCACCAGGGTGTTGTGCGCGTACTCCACCCACGGTAGGTGGGTGCACCAGTCGGTCTGGTCCGCAGACGTGACCGTGCGTAAGGCCGCCTCCAACTCCTGATTGGTGCGTTCGGACTGACGGTTGGACTGGGGATGGTAACCGGACGTCAGGCTCACGGTGGCACCTAGCCCGTGGCAGAAAGCCTTCCACACCTGGGAAGCGAACTGGGGTCCGCGGTCCGTCACAATGTCACGGGGAATGCCGTGGGGGCGGAGAACGTGCATAACCAGGAGGTCAGCCGTCTCGCGGGCAGAGGGAAGTTTGGGAAGCGCCACGAAGTGTGCCATCTTGGAGAACCGGTCTACAATCGTCAGGATGGCGGTCATACCATTGGAGAGGGGAAGACCGGTGACAAAATCCATTGCGATGTGTGACCAGGGACGGCACGGAATCGGTAGGGGCTGTAGTAAGCCAGCAGGAGGATGAGTGGACGTCTTGCTCCGAGCGCACTCGGGGCAGGCAGACACAAACTCCCGGGCATCACGGGATAAGGTGGGCCACC
>JACXGK010001703.1:0-30073 GCA_016801125.1 Novumbra hubbsi
AGAGGTATGGCCACCCCTTTGAGCCTGGTGCCTCTCTAGGTTTCTTCCTACACTCCGGCCCCGTAGGGAGTTTTTCCTAGCCACCGTGCTTCAATCCTTTTGTTGCGTGCTCACTGGGGTTTTAGGCTGGGTGTTTTTGTAAAAGCACTTTGTGACAACTGCTGTTGTAAAAAGGGCTGTATAAATAAATTTGATTGAATTTGATTCACTATCTAATTAGCATAGGCATGCCTCAAAATTATATAAAACATAAAACTGTGGCCAGATACTTAAATGCAAACAGAGGTTTTTTTTCAGCATGCTGTATGTGGCTTCTTTTTTTTATTTGACCACATCACTAGAGGGATTTGTTTAATTGCTCTAAAGAGAAAGACAGTTAAAGTGCACGCTAAGAGAGGTAGACAAGTTAATGTTCTGGATGCATACAGACCATTAAGAAATTGCACACATGCTTCCTCAATCTGACTCCCAGGGTTTGCTAATTCACCAGCAGTCATTTACCGTATGGTAGGAGAGGCACAAAGCTACTATGGTAATAATGATGCCTTAGAAATGAGTCTCCCATTTTCTCTTTCTGACACACACACAAACTGAGTTTATGCACCCAGATACACAGACGGGTGGTCGGTGGAGCATGGTGCGTGAAAAGTCAAAGTTTGACGGTTTGACGCATATATAAAATGTGTGGGCATGCAAAACTATGTTGCTTGGATTGAAAGGCTCTGCTAAAAGGCATTTCATATTATTTCTCTCTGCTAGTCGGCATTAAAGAAAAGAGACACAGTTATCATTAAAGAGAAAATGTTGGGTTTATGGTACGATCACTGTTTCTATGTGTGTGCTAATCAGGAAGATATTTGGAAGAAATACACTTTTTAACTTTGTGTTTCCTGATGTTACCTAGATGTAAATACATGATCAATTTGACCAAATGTTCACCTCTGTCACGTTGCCATCACAGTACGCCGTCATGGAGATTCTCCACCGGCTCCCCACGTCCCCAGCCCCGCCTGGGCAGGTTCCGTCTACTATGGGCGGAATGCCCATCACCCTCCCACGGGAGTATGCGGGTCGTCCAGCAGACTGCCAAGGTTTCCTGTTGCAACTGGACCTAGTCTTCAACAGCTGGCCTCATCCTCCATCCAATCGGGAGCGGGTGTCTGCTTTAATATCCTGCCTCGTAGGGAAGGCTCTGGCATGGGCAAACGCCGTTTGGAGGTGATCTGGTCCTGAACTGGATGACTACCCGCTCTTCGTCCAACAATTCCGCCTGGGGTTTGACCATCCACCCCAGGGTCGTGAGGCGGGGGAACGCCTGTTCTTCCTCCGCCAAGAGCGTGCAGGAGTTCGCTCTCGAATTCCGGACCCTGGCCCGGAGTCGGAGTGGCGCTCAAGGATGCGTTCGTGTGCATTCTCGACGTGGGGGTTTACCAGGAGCTTGCGTGCCGCGACGCCACCGCCAGTTTAGATGACCAGCAGGAGTCAGCGACGGGGACCCCTTCCTCTCGCTCCAGATCACCTGCCTGCCGCGGAGGCCATGGAGATGGGTTTGTCACGGCGTCGCTCCCGGGACTCGCCCCCGCGTCGGGACGGCACACTGGACGTAGCCCCTTCCAGGAAAGTATCTGGGCGAGGTAGGAACAAAACAAACGGGGCACCCCCACATACCATCAGGTAACGCAACCTTTTATTTCGTGGGAGCCATCCGGTCTGTTTCCCCTCCCATACCTATGCGTTCTATTGATCAGCAGCCGTTAGGCATGGGAGCAGTGAGCCAAGTCACACTTCCGTTACACACGAAGTGTGGCCATCATATGGAAGACATTTCCCTATATGTCATTTCGGCTCCGAATTTTCCCATTATTTTGTGTCTTCCTTGGTTTGCATTGCATGATCCCTGCATGCGTGGTCATGAAGGGTTCTCACGGGATGGTCCCAAGGGTGTCAGGGGAGGTGTATTGGGAAGTCTATTTGTAGTACAATGGTGGAAAGTCCGACCACTGCTTCTACTGTGCGCATTCCCCTCGAATATCGAGACCTTGCACGCGTCTTTTGTAAGGCGCAGGCCAGCAAATTACCCCCCCATTGGTCTGGGGATTGCGCGATAGAGCTGCGTGCTAGTTGTGCATTGCCCAAAAGTCGAATATATCCCCTGTCTTGCACGGAGATGGAGGTAATGTCCGAGTATATTTCTGAGGCATTGCGGCAGGGTTATATTCGATCCTCCACATCACCCGCCTCCTCAAGTTTCTTCTTCGTAAAGAAAAAGGACGGTGGATAACAACCATGCATTGATTACAGAGCGCTGAACGAGGTAACGGTGAGGTATACCTACCCGTTGCCGTTGATCGGTCCGCTTATGGAATCAATGCATAGAGCCCTTTTATTTATCTCGTAATGCCGTACGGTTTGATGAGTGCTCCGTCGGTCTTTCAATCCTTCGTGGACGACATATTTCAGGAGCATGCGGAGCCAAGGGGTGGTGGTGTATATTGATGATATCTTGATTTACTCTGCCACTCGGGCTGCACATGGTACCACCGTCCGCGGAGTGTTGAGGAGACTGATGGAGCATGAGTTATATGTCAAACTGGAAAAATGCTCTTTCTTCCAGTCATCCACGTCCTTCTTGGGATATCGCATTTCCTCACGGGGGGTAGAAATGGAAGCCTCTCGCGCCGAGGACCTGCGTAAGTGGCCATCACCAACCACCGTGAAAGAGGTTCAGAAGTTTTTGGGTTTTGCCAATTACTATCGCAGGTTTATCCGGGGTTTTGGCAAAGTGGCTCTGATTACCTCACTGTTGAAGGGCGCGCCAACCCGGTTGCGATGGACAGCCGAGGCAGAACGAGCCTTCAGGCCCGGTTTTCCTCTGCCCTGGATTTGGCGCACCCTGATCCAGAACTGCCGTTCGTCGTGGAGGTGGATGCCTCCGAGGTTGGGGTGGGGGCGGTGCTCTCGCAACGCTCGGGGGACCACCGAAAACTATGACGTGGGCAATCGTGAGCTGCTCGCCGTAGACACAGCCCTGTCAGCCTGGAGGCACTGGCACGAGGGGGCCAAACACCCCTTTCTCGTTCTGACCGACCATCGCAACCTGGAGTACATCCGATCAGCGAGGAGACTTAACTCCCGTCAAGCCAAGTGGGCCTTACTTTTTACCAGATTTGACTTATCCTTGTCGTATGTTCCAGGGTCTAAGAACGTCAAGGCTGATGCCCTGTCCCGTGTGTATGACACAGAGGAGAGGCCCGTGGATACCTCCCCCATCCTCCCTAGTGCTTGCGTAATGGCCCCGGTGGTGTGGGAGGTAGACACGGACATTCATAGAGCACTGCAGGTGGAGCCTTCCCCACCTCAGTGTCCGGAGGGTCGCATGTACGTTCCGGAGGAGGTGCGGGACAGACTCCTATGTTGGGCCCATACATCTCCCTCCTCTGGTCATCCGGGCGTGGGCAGGACCATCACGACAGTAAAGGATAAATACTGGTGGCCAACGTTGGCTCGAGACGTCAGGATTTACGTCTCCTCTTGCTCGGTTTGTGCCCAGAGTAAGACTCCCAGGCACTTACCCTCAGGTAAGCTACTTCCATTGCCTATTCCACGGCGACCATGGTCTCATTTGAGTGTTGATTTCCTGACTGATTTATCTCCTTCCCAGGGCTTCACCACTGTCCTGGTTGTCGTGGATAGGTTTTCGAAGGCCTGTCGTTTGCTCCCCTTTCCCGGCATCCCAACGACCCTGCAGACCGCGGAAGCACTATTCACTCATGTCTTCCGACACTACGGAGTCCCGGAGGATATTGTGTCTGACCGGGGTCCCCAGTTCACGTCCAGGGTCTGGAAGGCGTTCATGGGGAAATTGGGGGTTGCGGTCAGCCTTCAGGATGGGTTCCATCCTGAATCCAACGGCCAGGTAGAAAGGGTTAACCAGGAGGTCAGCAGGTTCCTGCGCACGTATTGCATGGACCAACCAGCGCGGTGGGCCGAGTACGCCCAAAACTCCCTCCGGAGCTCCTCCACCCAACTGACCCCTTTTCAATGTACCCCTTTACGGGTACCAGCCGTCCCTGGGCCCGTGGAACAGAGAGCCGTCCGAGGTACCCGCGGTGGAGGATTGGTTCCGGGGGGCGGCGAAAGGCTGGCGTGCGGCACATGTGCACCTCGGCAGAGCGGCCCTGCGTCACAAGACCGCCGTCGACCGGCACCGCTCTACCGCCTCGGAATACGCCCCGGGCGACCGCGTCTGGTTGTCCACGCGGAACCTGACGCTCCGGTTGCCCTGCCGGAAGCTGAGCTTGCGGTATGTGGGGCCGTTTAAAGTCCTGAGGAGAGTCAATGAGGTATCGTATAGATTGCAGTTACCTATTACGTATCGCATCAATCCGACATTTCATGTGTCTCTCCTCAGGCCGATGGTGACTGGTCCCCTCCAGGAGAATGCCGTGCGTGGGACTCTCCCTCCGCCATTGGATATCGACGGGTACGGGTAGGGTCTTCTGTACCTCGTGGAGTGGGAGGGTGGAGCTGGGTGCCCCGGAGGAGCGGAGCTGGGTGCCCCGAGTGGACGTTCTAGACCCTTCGCTAATGCAGAATTTCCATCGGCGCCGTCCGGATCGCCCTGCTCCGCGTTTTCCGTGTCGCCCCCGGGGCCGGCGACCCTAGCTGCGCGTCGGGGGGGTACTGTCATGTTGCCATCACAAGACGGAGCCTCCTCTGCTCGAGTGGCGACCTGGCATTCGGTGTCGCCTGCCTTTTAGTCACCATTGTGTATGTTTTGTCCTGTTTTCCCCATGTCCTGTGAACGCATCCCTCTCTGATTCCTTACAGGTGCTACCTGTTAACTACGTATATAAGCCCTTGTGTGTCTAGTCTCTGCGTCCGTGATTGTTACTTGTTGTATGTGTGCAGCTACGTGCTGATTTCAAGCTACATAGTACAGCCTTGACATACAAGTGTGTTCCTTGTGTTTTCTCATGCGTACCTTAGTGTACGTTTTGTTTATTATTTGACGCATCTGATACGCTAGGACATTTCAGTTCAAGGAATAAACAGTAACCTTGCAACTTACCTTCCTGCACCTTGGTCCGCCTTCTTCCACGCATCACAATCTCGATTAACCTTCATTTTTCACAGTGTCGATAATTTAGACGTGAATGTAGTTCATTAGTGTAATTTCATTTCACACTTTGACATTAACATTTTATTTTCCAGTAATCATTTCCAATTACATGTAAAATCGTAGTATACACAGTCTGTCCTTTTCATATTGAACAGTAGATTAACCTTTACAACAATTTTAGGCTTTCCATTTGCTTCATTACACCATAAAATTCACATTAACTGAATAATGTTTCATTAGGTTTCTCAAGAACGTCTAAACTTCAGTGAACATTTGTGTACTATACAAAATGTGACCACATAATATCACCAATATAAACTCTGGATATTGTTGCAGACTACAGGGCCAGATGTTTTGAAAACCATAGATTGATGTTTTATATTAAATGTTTGTTGGTCCGGCCATATACAGATATCCTGTCTGGCACACTTGTTTTAGCAAAAATATTTCCCACCTTCATGGATATTTCTAATCCAAGATGTAGTTCTGAAATCAATTATTTTTTTCTCTGAGTGCAGGGGGGAAATGCATACATATGATGCATACTTTATTCCGTCCCATAAAGACAAAAAACATTATTTGCCATTCTTTTTACTAGAATGTCTTGACTTGGGAGTCCATCCATACTGACAGGTGTAATCATTTCAGGTAATAAGCCTTGTTTCGCACCTCCGACCAAATAAGGGAATGCAGTATTATTAGATTAGATTAGATTCAACTTCATTGTCACTATACAGTACAAGTACAGAACAATGAAATGCAGTTAGCATCCAACCAGAAGTGCAAAAAAGAGCAGTGCAAAAATGTTGTGCAGAAATGTTGTGAAGGGCAGTGTGTCAATGTACAGGTGCTCCAGTGTATGGGCCTATAAATGAAGCACAGTGTGCAAATGGAATGGTTAAGTAATGTGCAATAAGAAATGTACAGAGTATAGATGTGCAAATGGCATGGTTAAGTAATGTGCAATAAGCAATGTACAGATGTGCAGTTATTACACAGCCAATTGAATCATTCTGGTAATAAATTAAAGTGTATGCAAAGTCTCTTATCCAAATCACCTAATTTAACAGTATTTGCTGCTGTACTAGACCGGTATGAACACTGGAATTTCTACTGTTAAAATGTCATCCTGCAATGCCAAAAGAGGTCTGGTTACCCCTCCTAGTTCCTCTCTAGGTTTCTTGTTAAATATCTGCACCTTTAGGGAGTTTTTCCTAGTCACTGGTTAATCCTTGGGGTTTTAAGATGGGTGTTTTGTAAAAGCACCCAGTGATAACTGCAGAAAAAGGGCTTTGATTTGTTGTGACATTAACAAATATAGACACTGGCATATCTGTACGGTCTTTCTGACTTTCAGGTATATTACTTCGGCAGTGTAATTGTCACACAGAATGATCTATTTGATCTGAACAGTGTGGGGCCATGGCTAAGTTCTGAAAGCTACAAGAGGTCTGTCAGTTTATCAGGAAGCAGGTGGCATGTCTCACAATCAGTCAGACTGCAGATATAATGGCAGACACCTCAACACTGACGGCCAAGCTCACGCATTCAAGCTTTGGGACCCAGGGTGCCTATACCTAAACGATCACGTGTCCCCTTCCCTGTGATGTCCTGCCTTTAGCACGGGAAGAGTTGCTTTCACCTGGGAGTGGAGAGACTTCAGAGAATCGTGCTTTAAGATACTCAAGCATGCTATTCTCGACCCCCATCGAGGACAATTGTCCTCTATTCAGAAGTGTTCCTGCCAATGTCAATGGTATTCTAGTGAGGACCTCAGAAATATCTGTGGAGTTATGTGCTTCACCACTCATGGGCACCAATAGTGGGACCATAACCCATGACAGTGACATGACATAACCCATGACAGTGACGTTTTGTCTCTCCATCTTTTGGAGTCTCTGCTCAACCGTCACCTTATTCTATTAACATTTCCTAGTCTGGCCCACTCCCCCCCTGGCCAGGTGACACTGCGCCCACTGGCTGGGTGGTTAGTACAGTGTGTTTGTTAGTCTGCTAGGGTCTAAATTACATTATTTACAAATGAGAGCCATTATTGCTGTTCAATTTGTTTGGTATCTCCAAACGTGGGATGACCTTTCTGATCAGGGCTTTGGCAACAGCTCATTTCACTTGGAGAACATGTCTACTATCACCAGACAGTATTTGTAGTCCCTGGCAAGGAGTCATTTCAGTGAAATCCTTAATTAGATTGACATTTCTGGTGGTGGGTGAAAGACTGTTCCATTTACATATCTCTGCCAACATTGTAATGTGCCCAAACATTTTGCAGAACTAATACGTACAAATCCCCTCCTTTTGACACATGGTCCACCCAATGTGACAAAAGGGTCCGCCAAATGTTACAACAGGGTCCGCCCAATGTGACAACAGGGTCCACCCCATGTGACAACAGGGTCCACCCTACAAGATAACAGGGTCCACCCCATGTGACAACAGGGTCCACCCTACAAGATAACAGGGTCCACCCCATGTGACAACAGGTTCCACCCTACAAGATAACAGGGTCCACCCCATGTGACAACAGGTTCCACCCTACAAGATAACAGGGTCCACCCCATGTGACAACAGGGTCCACCCCATGTGACAACAGGGTCCACCCCATGTGACAACAGGGCCCACCCCATGTGACAACAGGTTGCACCCCATGTGACAACAGGGCCCCCCCCATGTGACAACAGGGTCCACCCCATGTGTCAACAGGGCCAAATATGGGAATGTAGAGCAGGCAATGTTAGAAAAACCGCTGGTTAACGCCACAAAGAGTGATCAGGGTCACACTTGCATTGTCAGCGCCATCCATTCTTCTCACAAGCATCAGCATCATGTTGTACCAAGACAGCATAAACTGTTAGAGAATGCTCACAGGGCAACTGCTTTGGCACAGCCGGACTCAACAATTCCCTGTGGCACTACATCCATGGGAATCTTTTACCACGGAAAGCAAAAGCTAATCAAAATTTAGGCTCAGTTACATAACAAAAAATGTTGAGTGTGCCTTAAACTTAGTGTTCAACCTGCTCAACAGTGAATGATTTAGCAATGTATGTCCTATTTGTTTCAACGGGGACTGAATATTCTCTGCTGTCTGACTGCAACTCCAAGTCAGTACCCATGGGCCTAGGTTTACCCAAGCAAAATCATGTGGCTTGGAGATTATTGAGTGTTGAATGGAAAAAGACAGCCTGCTGAGCGGTGCTTCACATCAGCTAAGACACCTACCTTGCCTTCATATACATAGTCCTGAAGGTTGACGTCTCAGTAGATCACCAGGAACAGGGTTGGCCAGTCCTGAAATAGCCTATACTCAACATATGTCTCAGGGGAATTATTCCACATTGCTTCAGATGTCAAATCCCGGTCTAGGGGGCTAAATCTGGCAGTAAAATGTAATTCTGTGGGGGTCTTGGGCTGGTTGTGCACATGTACTCAGGGTGTCAGAAGGGTCAGTGACGTTCCATGCATAATAATCTATTGGCTTACCCTAACATTGACCACTATAATACAGACTTGTGGAGACAAAATCATCAGTCAATCTTCACCAAATAGAATAGTTGAGTTTGCATAACAGATCTTGACCAAGTAAATTGAGAGGACAATCTAGTGAATAGAACCGTGTCAATGATACCCAACTTAACTGAATTGTTCCTGTCATAGGAATGCTAAAGGCACAGACAGTTTTAACCCGCTGTCAAGATATGAGTAGTTTCAAATCTAGCATCTTCATCTCTCCCAAATGCTAGATTTATAACTATCATGAGAGTGTCTGATTGTCTCACCCACCCGCAATTCTGTCTGACCTGCAGATCACCTCACAGAGTTCTTTCTTATCAAATGTAGTCAGGGGTACTTATTGTTTCTCAGACAGACTGAGGGGCATACAGAGGAGGTATCTGGAGCAGATGGTGCCTCTGCTCAGCCCTTTTCCTACCTCTGGTTTCCCTGTCATCATCCCTGTATCTTTCGACACACCACCAGATGATCTACACTTAGTCATCCTACTATGAGTGCCACCAGAGAGAGACAATCATTGGGGAACATCCTCCAAAATGCTCAAACCCCATTTGTCACTTATTTTTACAGATCCTGTGAGAGGTGCTGGAAGCGCAAGCTGCTTTTACATGATCAGGTCCCCATTTATGGGAAAAGACTCTCAACATAGATAACTTTTTTTTGTTAATTGAAACAATTCCAACAGTTGACAGTTGAGGAGAGATATTGATTAACATGTTTCTGTAAACTGTGAATATTTGTTCATTTAATTGTTGGGCATACATAGAAAGCTGGTACTGTTTTACATCTATAACCTGTTCTCTGTGTGTCACTGCTCTGCTGGTCAATCTAGACTAACCCTTGTCTTTACCACAACTATTGGTGAATAATTTGTAGTATAACTAATATATTTTTTAATACTCTTATACCCTGCTCTTTTGCAATAATTTACACAAAAGTGACTTAGACCTATTCATGTCATAGCTAACATCCTTCTCAGTCACAATGGTATCCTCTAGTTATTTACACAAAAGTGACAGACCTATTCATGTCATAGCTAACATCCTTCTCATTTCCTTTGGCATCCTCTAGCCATTTTATAAAAGTGACTTAGACCTATTCATGTCATAGCTAACATCCTTCTCATTCCCTATGGCATCCTCTAGTAATTTACATAAAAGCGACTTAGACCTATTAATGTAATAGCTAACATCCTTCTCAGTCCCTATAGTATCCTCTAGTCATTTACATAAAAGCGACTTAGACCTATTCATGTCATAGCTAACATCCTTCTCATTTCCTTTGGCATCCTCTACCCATTTCATAAAAGTAACTTAGACCTATTCATGTCATAGCTAACATCCTGCTCATTCCCAATGGCATCCTCTAGTAATTTACATAAATGCGACTTAGACCTATTCATGTCGAAGCTAACATCCTTCTCAGTCCCTATAGTATCCTCTAGTAATTTACATAAAAGCGACTTAGACCTATTCATGTCATAGCTAACATCCTTCTCATTTCCTATGACATCCTCTAGCCATTTCATAAAAGTGACTTAGACCTATTCATGTCATAGCTAACATCCTTCTCAGTCCCTATGGCATCCTCTAGTAATTTACATAAAAGCGACTTAGACCTATTCATGTCATAGCTAACATCCTTCTCGGTCCCTATGGTATCCTCTAGTCATTTACATAAAAGCAACTTAGACCTATTCATGGCATAGCTAACATCCTTCTCAGTCTGTATGGTATCCTCTAGTCATTTACATAAAAGTGACTTAGACCTATTCATGTCATAGCTAACATCCTTCTCAGTCCCTATGGTATCCTCTAGTAATTTACATAAAAATGACTTAGACCTATTCATGTCATAACTAACATCCTTCTCAGTCCCTATGGTATCTTTTAGTTATTTGCTTACATTGACATTGGCCTATATCTATAAGAATCAGACCCAATCACCGCAAGAAATTTGGGCTGATTGATTGCTGACCCTAATTCCCTATCCACCCTCCAATCCTTCAATTTGAGGAGGAATATACCACAGCGTAGAAAACTACTGCCGGCAGTTGACCTTCAGGGTTGGAGTAGAAGCTGGTCAATGATGCATCAGTCCCAGCTGGGGTGCCAAATTTTCATGGAAATTTCTAATTAAAGAAGTTAAGACTTGAGTTCTACTGAAATCAAATATTCTTTATTCTCTGAGCTCAGTGAGAGACCCAGAGTTACAAAGCGTAATGTAACCTTGCGGCAGAGCTTTCTGTGGAATATAGATGCGTTGTAAGTCCTGCCTCCACCACTCATCCTCCACCTTCCCACCAGGCTGGGAAACGCACCCCATTCACCCAATCCCTTGAACGCCCCCCTCAAAGCAGATCCAAATCACCTGAGTACTAATCAGCTAATGTCACTCACCTGTGTTCTCCCTCTTCTCCTGACAGCCTCTATATAAGCCTGGTCATTCACACCCTGTCCTTGTGAGGTATTGTTTGTGTGATTTGCAACTCTACTAAGCCAGTATCTTTCCCTTGTCTTAGATAAGTGTGAAAGTCTCTCTCTGTATCCTGACCTGCGCCTGTTTGCCTGACCACTTCTCTGGATTATCCTCTTCTGTATTTCGGCCTCTTGTGTGCTCATCATAACAAAAACATTCACACGGCACAAATTATCAGTTACATCAGGTAAATATATTTCAAAATAAAATATGTAATTTGCAATCCTAAATATGTGTGTTGAATGGTTTCCCAGCTCTGTCACAGTGGGAGCATAGTATCAAACAGATACTGTAGAGTATTCTTTCAGATTCTAGGCTCACATTTATTCCCTCTCTATTCCCAGACCAAGAAATGCATTTCACACAAGCAGATGGTGTTTTTAATCCCAAGATTGGAATTGGAGTCATACTATCCTGCAGAAGTGGGCAGCACACACACACACACACACACACACACACAGCAGAGACATGTACGTGCATGCATCAAAAAACTCATCCAGTTCTCTCTTATTCATTGTGTTCACACACAATAAAACTCTCATGTAATCTCTGTCTTGGTAATATTTAGTTGTATGCTTCTCCACTTTGACCCTCCAAGTCAGCAGAAACCAGTGTGATCACAGTATCTAGGGATAGAGGATGGAAGTTCTTGAAGACTCCAGCCATGCCTTCCACACACATTGTAATGTGCCCAAACATATTTGCAGAACTAATATGTACACATCCCCCCCTTTTGACACATGGTCCATCCAATGTGATAACAGGGTCCGCCCCATGTGACAACAGGGTCCGCCCCATGTGACAGCAGGGTCCGCCCCATGTGACAGCAGGGTCCGCCCCATGTGACAGCAGGGTCCGCCCCATGTGACAGCAGGGTCCGCCCCATGTGACAACAGGGTCCGCCCCATGTGACAACAGGGTCCGCCCCATGTGTAATCTGAAGTCCTTACTTCTCATTAAATCCATCAGAAATTAAAACGAGCCTGGATGTTAGCTGTGCATTAAAATAAAACACAAAATGTTTTATATTATTTGGTATATGTCAAATTTTGTATATTATTTAAGGTTTGGAAAGTATGAATACTAAAGATTATTCATATATAAAAAGGAGAATCTCATTGGTTAAATAAACTGCCTAAAAAAAGTATAGAAGTCATCAGAGTATAACACCAAGTCATTTAAACTTTAGGGACATAAATATGTCCTGTTAGGAAGCATAAACCATTGTGAATCAATGTCACCTGTTTTGGTGCAGATTAAAGTGACAACAGGTGCATTTAAGAGGCAAACGCAAGACAAACCCCAAACGCTCTGTCCTATTCCTTCCTCGCTGTTTCTTCTCTAGTTTTGAGGTTTGCTAGTGTCCTTGTCACTACTGGTACATGCAGCCCATTCAGGTTGCACAGGCAGTCCAGCTCCTCCAGCAGCCGTCAGAAGAAAGGTTTGCTATATCTCCCAGGACAGTCTCAAGAGCATTGAGGAGATATCAAGAGACAAGTCATTACACAAGGAAAGATGGACTTGCCATAGAAGGGCATCAACCCAGCAGCAGAACCGGTATCTGCTCCTTTGTGCAAGGAGGAACCGGAGGAGCACTGCCAGAGCCCTACAAAATGACCTCTAAGGGGCTACTGTTGTGCATGTTTCTGACAAAACTCTCAGAAACAGACTCCATGAGGGTGGCATAAAGGCCCGACATCCTCTAGTGGGACCTGTGCTCACAGCCCAGCATCATGCAACTTGATTGGCATTTGCCAGAGAACACCAGAATTGACAGGTCCACCAAAGATTCTGCATGGATGAGTGGGAAAAACCTTCTCCCAGTCGATGTCAGAGACTGTTAGACAGTATACAAAACGTCTTATTGAGGTTATTTCAGCCAAAGGGGGCAATACCAGCTATTAGGACACAGGGTGTCCTAACTTCCTTTCCTCAGCAGGAAATGGCATATTTGTAAATCTTTTGTTAAATAAATTAATTCATGTTTAAAATGTCACTGGTTTTGGTAATTTACACCATCCTCATCTATAATAGATATTGTTTGAAAGAAGATCAAATATTGAAAAATTACTTTCATGCATCTAATCTCAGATCAAAGCAAGATCAGAAAATACATTGTTTACAGTGCACAGCCTAGTGATAAAAAGTGTTTCTACTCATTTGGCTCAAAGACAAGGTCACTCTCCGATTACTTTCTAGTGTGTTTACATCTGAACAACAGATGGTAATCCAGCAACCAGATATATCAGTGCATCCCTTTTAAATAGTGATGTAGAATATGAACTGGTCTCATTAAAAGACAGTGACATTATTCTCAATGAGGAAGATACACAATATAATAAAACATTTACGTAACACACAATCACAGCATGCACAAATACCCTTCTTTCCTTTCAGCTTAGATCCTATTGAATAATTCTGCCTAAAATGTAAGTTATCGAGGTGTAAAAAAATGGCATATACCTAGTTTGAGATTGTGGGCATGAAAAGCAATGAGTTATCTGACACAATGCTTAGGAGTACTGGCTGAAACTGCACAGAAGACAATGGTAGGACGTGTGATGCCCATTACTGATGGGCCCCATAAATTCTGTCTATACATCCTCTGTGTGGAGCCAACAACAGTGGCCATTATACAGGACCAAAGGGAGGTTGAAACAAACAATGCATGTACATGATTGGATGTCCAAACTGTGGGGTCAGTGAATGGTTGGCTATATGACCAATAACAGCTTCCTAAGTATTTTGGTATAAAGCAAGCATCTTTTGTTTGTTGGACAACATTTACGAAGATCTTGTTGCTCATGCTATAAAAAAAATTCACCCCAGACTTTGCGGTTTCATGATTTTGTTCACAGATCAAAAGAGGACAATTCCTTCCACTTGTGACCTCTGGAGTACATTTCAAAATCATGAAAAGCCATTTGGCACACCCTGATTCTGTTGCTTTCCTGTCCTTGATACAATGTTGGATGTGTAGCAATGTTCTGGGCAATTGTATCTGTGAGGAATTCAATTTGTATAGAAAGTGCATTTGTTCCCTAATGACTCAGTATTGCGCGTAATCAATTTAAATGGAAAAATATCTAATTAAAAATAACATTCACTGTTTACTTTTATGGTTGTCTTAGTTTTGAGGTTAGGCATCACAGTACTGATGTTAGGGTTGTGATTAAGGTTGGGTTGTGTTTAAGGTTAGGTATTACAGTAATGAGGTTATTGTTTAGGATTAATGTTAGGTTCAAATGTTGTCTCTCGATGGAATGGAATTTTCTGCCATCGAACTAAAAGTTGGTTGCAAAAACACTACCGCACTATTTAAACATGGATACATTCATAATTGCCCCAATCAGCCTCAATCCCATAAGGTTGGCGTCATCAGCAATTAACCGTTAGGCTATAATAGTCTATAATATATATATTTTATTTACAATCCCTTTATCTAAAGGATCATGTCTTTTCATTACTACCAATGAATTAGTAACTTACTAAGGATAGTAACCTTTGAAAATGAAACAGATTAAAAAGTACTCTATACCTATTCTTGTTTTATCTGGTGTAAAATGCTGAAATTAAGAGATTCAAGTAGCAATTTATTTCTACAAACAATTTTAATAATCTGTGCTCTTTTCTCTGGACCCTGTCATGTGTTGAAGGACGGACCAAGGCGCAGGATTGTCCAAACAAGTTGAGTTTAACAGTCCCTTTGTCACATCCTGATATCGGTGCAGAACCATACGCAGACATTTTACAGTAAATGGGAGTTTAATCCTTTAAACAGATAACACAACACGAACTGTAAACATAAAATGAAAGGTATGAAACAAACACAAAACGATGTACAAATAACGTGTAGAGTATTCACTGAATATTGGATTGAAACAGGAACATGAACGTCTTGAGACACAAACAATCAACCACCACTAAGGTGTGGCAGTAGCCTAACCTGAGTAGGCTCCCCAATCAGAGTCAACTGAACACAGCTGCTCTGACTGGGGAGCCCACAGCGGCATAGAGAAGGCCAGAGGCCTATCTAGGTGGCATGCCCTGACTGCGAGGAGGGGACGAGGAGGGGACGCGCCAGACCCTCTTTTTGAAAACATTGAAAGGTATTTTTTATAGTTTATGGTGATGTAACTGAACCAAAAACAATGACATTTTAACCATTATATAATTTATTTAACAAAAGATATGCCATTTCCTACTGAGGAAAAAGTTAGGATACTCTATGCCATAGTAGCTGATATTGCCCCCTTTGGCTGAAATAACCTGAATAAGACGTTTCCTATACCTGTCTACCAGTCTCTGACATCAACTGGGAGAAAGTTTTTCACACAGAATTTTTTAGCTGTAAAAAAGAAATGTGTTCTCCACATGCTTATCACAAAAGCTAATTCATAGAAAGTATAAATTGCATGTACACTGATGAGCCAAAACATTTTAACCACATGCCTAATATGCGGTTGGTTTGTGCCGCCAAACGAGGCATGGACCCATGAAGGTCTCCACCAAGACAGTAGCAAGACGAGGCATAGACTCTACACAACCCATGAAGGTCTCCACCAAGACAGTAGCAAGACGAGGCATAGACTCTACACGACCCATGAAGGTCTCCACCAAGGCAGTAGGAAGACGAGGCATAGACTCTACACGACCCATGAAGGTCTCCACCAAGGCAGTAGGAAGACGAGGCATAGACTCTACATGACCCATGAAGGTCTCCACCAAGACAGTAGCAAGACGAGGCATAGACTCTACACAACCCATGAAGGTCTCCACCAAGACAGTAGCAAGACGAGGCATAGACTCTACACAACCCATGAAGGTCTCCACCAAGACAGTAGCAAGACGAGGCATGGACTCTACACGACCCATGAAGGTCTCCAACAAGACAGTAGCAGCAGATCCTTCAAGGATTGCGAGGTGAAGCCGCCATGGATCGAACATGTTGATCAAGCACATCCCAAAGATGCTCAATGTAAAAGAGGCCACTGCCATCAGGTAATAAAATTGCCATGAAGGGGTGTATCTGCCACGATATTTAGGTAGGTGGCACGTCTGCTTCAAAACTCCACCATCATTCCCATCCCCAGGAAACCAAAGATCACGGGAATTACTGACTACAATCCCGTCGCCCTGACCTCTGTGGTAAGGAAGTCATTTGTGCGCCTTATGCTGTCTCACTTCTAGGCCATCACCAACCCTCTCTTGGACCCCCTGCAGTACAGGTCTCTAGACAATGCAATAAACATGGCCCTTCACTTCATCCTCCAGCATCTTGGCACCTCAGGAACCTATGCCATGATCCTGTTGGTGGACTTTAGCTCTGCTGCAACATTCCAGCTCTGATGCAGGACAAGGTCTCCCAGCTACAAGTGCCTGAATCCACCTGCAAGTGTATAACAGACTTCCTGTCTAACAGGAGGCAGCACGTAAAGCTGGGGAAACATGTATCTGACCCCCTGTCCAATAGCACCGGATCCCTTCAAGTCTGCATCCTTTTCCCTCTGCTCTTCTCCCTGTACACCAACTGCTGCACCTCCAGTCATCAATCCGTCAAGCTCCTGAAGTTTGCCAGAAAAAACACCATCTACATCACCAAAAAAGCACAGCAGAAGATGTACTTCCTGCGGCAGCTGAAGAAGTTCAACCTGCCAAAGACAATGATGGTGCACTTCTACACAGCCATCATTGAGTCCATCCTCACCTCCTTCATCACCATCTGGTACGTTGCTGCCACTGCCAAGGACAAGAGCAGACTGCAGCGTGTCATTCAATGTGCTGAGATGGTGATTAGCTGAAATCTGCCATCCCTCGAGGACCTGTACGCAACCAGGACCCTGAGACGTGCAGGAAAGATTGTGGCGGACCTCGCCCACCCTGGACACAAACTGTTTCAGCCACTCCCATCCGGCAGGAGGCTACGGTCCATAACCATACGGTCCATGACCCCCAATGAGACTAACACCCTCTGCCCCATAACCTAAATTTTACTTAATGCCTTACTTACTTACTTACTGAATGCTCTTCTCTGGACTTCCTTCTTGCACATTGCACTTCATTCTACCTATACAGTAAATGTTTGCACATTTTACATGTGTCATTTATCTTTTTTTTTACTTAATACCACTTACTGTGTTTCTTGTCATGCACCATAGCACCAAAGCTAATTCCTTGCATGTGTAAACCTACTTGGCAATAAAGCTGATTCTAATTCAGAGATCCACATGAATTCCTAAAACCAGGCATCCCACAGAACATTGCTCAGGGCATCACGTCCCTCCACCGGCTTGTCGTCCTCCCACAGTGCATCCTTGTGCCATTACTTCCCACAGTGCATCCTGGTGCCATTACTTCCCACAGTGCATCCTGGTGCCATTACTTCCCACAGTGCATCCTGGTGCCATTACTTCCCACAGTGCATCCTGGTGCCATTACTTCCCACAGTGCATCCTGGTGCCATTACTTCCCCAGGTAAACGGTGCACACGAACACGACCGTCCACATGATGTAAAAGAAAACAAGACTTCTTGGACCAGGTAATCTTCTTCCACTGCTCCAAGGTCCAGTTCCGATGCTTTTTAATGGCAGACAGCGGAGAACCCTGGCACTCGAACCAGTCCGTGGCTACATCGCAGCTTGCGGTGCACACATTCCTTGCGTAACCACCAATAAAATTTGCAGTGACCTGAGGCAAAGTAGACCTTCTGACGGTTTGGACCAGGCGGGATAGCTTTTGTTGTCTTCGTGCATCGATGAGCCTTAGGCGTCCAAAACTCGCCGGTTACTGGTTTGTCCCTCCTTGCCTCACGGTCTTCACCAACGCTAACCGGGAGCACCACACAACCCATGTCGTTTCAGAGATGATCTGACCCAGTCCTCTGGCCATAACAATTTGGTCATAACAACTTGAAGTTGTTCAGGACTTCTCTCATTTCTACTGCATCCAACATATTGACTAGAAGAAGTGATTGATTGCGTACCATTTAATATACCCAGACCTTGACATGTGCCCTTGTTAGGAGATAATTCACGTTATTTGCTTCACCTGTGTTTTGGTTCATCAGTGTATATAGTTAGTTGTGCAAGACAATTTATCGATAAAACTAAAATCGGCATAAGCCTGTTTTTCTCCTGTAAAATATAATATAATTCAATTATGTGTGGGCAATTTTTCTGAACTCAGTGTCCTCAATTAAAGTTGAATTAGGCTGGGGAGGACACTCTTCCACCCGCCTAATTCATTTCAAAATAGCTGGCATCCGAGGTTCAAGGTCAGAATATGCATGAAGAGAAAAGTGCATACAATTTGAATTAACTTTGTTCTGAAATCAGCCCCACGCCAACAAGAGTGGAGAAAGTGGGGCGGCATTTCTCCTGGCAACTGTTGTAACAATGAATAATGGAACAGCGGGAGAGTAAATTTGGGAAAAGTAAAACTTCAACCTACTGGTCTCTATCCAACCATTTTATTTCACTGGTTCCCACTATTCTCATTTTCTCTACCGCCTTTCCCTTCCCTCATTTGAATAAAGATACGATTGGGAGATTGATACCAGCAGAAGATTATGAGAATTGCTAGGCTCAAGGAGGGTTTAGGAAGTGTGTAAAAAGAAGCTTTAGAGAGATTAGAGTTATTTATGAGAGCCATGTGCTCTGTGATCTATGATGGGGTGAACTGACACACATTATGGTCCACAGAAAGGGTCTTCAGCTGCAGCCTGACTCCAGAGCAAGGAAGCGTGCAGGAAAGATCATTAAAGACCCCTCCAACCCCATTCACCTGTAAGCATAAAAAATGCTCTTCCGCCATGCAGAACAGGTCAGTCCTAACCATAGAAATAATTTCATTTTCCAGTGCTTTGGCCTTCATCATTCGGGCCAGGTATCCCTCAGAAACAAATAGGCCTATGTTTAACACAGAAAGCCTAGTTGACTGAATAGCTGTGCTACATTGAATATTCATATTATTATTACTGAAATGTGTGAACATGATTTTGTGTATACTGCCTCTTATCACATCATTCCACCAAGTCACATTCAGAGTATGTGAAAATATAGGCTACTTATTGAATACAAGTTATTCTTATGCTGACCCAGGCCACCCAGGTGGTGTTAACGTGAAGGTGCTGATCTTGATGTGAGCTATTGTGTGTGGTGATAACATGAAGGTGGTGGTCTTGATGTGAGCTATTGTGTGTGGTGATAACGTGAAGGTGCTGATCTTGATGTGAGCTATTGTGTGTGGTGATAACATGAAGGTGCTGATCTTGATGTGAGCTATTGTGTGTGGTGATAACATGAAGGTGCTGATCTTGATGTGAGCTATTGTGTGTGGTGATAACATGAAGGTGGTGGTCTTGATGTGAGTTATTGTGTGTGGTGATAACATGAAGGTGGTGGTCTTGATGTGAGCTATTGTGTGTGGTGATAACATGAAGGTGCTGATCTTGATGTGAGCTATTGTGTGTGGTGATAAGATGAAGGTGCTGATCTTGATGTGAGCTATTGTGTGTGGTGATAACATGAAGGTGCTGATCTTGATGTGAGCTATTGTGTGTGGTGATAACATGAAGGTGCTGATCTTGATGTGAGCTATTGTGTGTGGTGATAACATGAAGGTGGTGGTCTTGATGTGAGCTATTGTGTGTGGTGATAACATGAAGGTGGTGGTTTTAAGTAGTCCACTGGCCAGCTCTGTTGTGTATGATGCACAGGTTTGAATCCAACAAATAGCACTTTCTGCACACTCCTTTGTCAGTCTTTCAACCCCTTTCCTGACTTACTCTTACTTATTTACTCCTCTATGTGTAT
The DNA here is from genome assembly GCA_016801125.1 of Novumbra hubbsi. Taxonomy (NCBI): domain Eukaryota; kingdom Metazoa; phylum Chordata; class Actinopteri; order Esociformes; family Umbridae; genus Novumbra; species Novumbra hubbsi. The sequence continues at coordinate 19,946 of JACXGK010001703.1, forward strand.
GAAGGCAGTAACGGACACGTCCAAAAGCTATCTTCCGTTTCAATTGCTCACTTCCTACGTGATGTGATTATGCAACACCATGCCAGCATGTTGACTCAGCACCTGTTTCTGAAACAGTTTAGAAGTGTTAGTGCTTTTCGAAGAATGTAGAAACACAATGAATGCAGCACAGTTAAGGATTGTCACGATGCTAGAGTCCTGAGTTCTTTTACATTGCACTACATTTTCCCATACAAAAAATGATTTAGACACTACATAATTGTGTTGTGTAAACTTGCAGATATCCATAGCTCGAGGTGTCACCTAAGTTAGTGCCCCATATTTTGTGAAAGAGCCCCCCCAATTTATGTTAGAACAACATCAAGTTTTTGTGCCGTGTGCACACATATCACTCTATTGTCCTGTAATTGATTACCAAAATCCTGTGTGGTGCCCATAAAGCATGCCTTTGTAAATTCAAATGCATCAGAAAGGATTATGCAAACCACAATAAGTCTATCTAATGTTTAATTCTCTCTCTTCTAATGTAAAGCCCTGAATTGAGTATATTTCGAGGGGTTACTGAGGGGGATTGGTGAGGGTAATGGTGGACTGGTTGGTTGAGAAGTCTGTCAGAATAGAGTTAATTTGACAAGTTGACAGTTGGAGATCGTTTGGGGGTTCTATAAAAACAGGCATGTGAATAGTAGGGTTGGGTGCATTACCATTTTTATAAGAGATGGTCAGGGTGGAGAGGGGTGGGGATTATTCTGAAGGAAGGGGTGGATAGAGGTGGTGATTATTCTAAAGGGAGGGTTGAGAGGGGTGGGGATTGTTCTAAAGGAAGGGGTGGAGAGGGGTGGGGATTGTCCTAAAGGGAGGGTGGAGAGGGGTGGTGATTGTTGTAAAGGAGAGGGGTGGTGATTGTTCTAACGGGAGGGTGGAGAGGGGTGGTGGTTTTTCTAAAGGCAGTGTGGGGATTCAGGAGGAAGGAAGTCTGGGGGAAGGTGTTAATGGAGCCTTTTTCCTTTGTGTTGTTTGTTTTTCTTTTTCTTTTTTTTTAGACTTCTGTTTCTACATTTAACTTGTGAAACCATAAACCATAAAAAACAACACCTGTTATGTTTGTTCTGCCAGTTTTTGTATACAATATTTGAAACGTAGTTACTTAGGCAATACCGACAGATGTAGTGGACTGAAAAGGTCTTTTACAATTGTATGCATGCCTAGAATATTGTCTTAAGAACTTTTTTTTATACCCTAAAAGAAAAATAATGAGGCTTTGAAAATGGGCCATCACTGTTAAACGTCCAAACTTCTATGTTATGGTAAACTTGGTTCTGGTAAAAACTCATTCAAAAAGTTTATTTGAGTAATATACAAGAAAAAGTCATCTTTGTTCTAACTTTAGGCTACTGAACAAGCACCGTTGTAAGAAAGAATCATTGATTTGCCAAAGTATGACAGCAAGGGATGACCGTCCACAGCCATAGCTAACAACTTCTGATATAAGATATTATGATATTTTAAGAGCAGCCTTACTGGTAGTCAAGTGGCATACTATGCTTATAAACTGGGGTAGTCACAAAAAACTGGGGTACCCACTATAAACTGCGGTACTCACTACAAACCGCTTGCTTTTAAAGATCGCACCTTTACGCTAAATGTAACACAAAATGTTAGCACAAAGTCTATTATGAGGGGGCACCTACTCTAGATGTGGCAGTTCTACTATTATCCATAAAACGTGTAAGGGTTATACAGAGTTATATATCTTCTCCACACAGACAAAAAGGTATTAGCAAACTCCCTGGCCAACAGACTTAGCACTTTGATGGGCAAACTGATCAACACAGACCAGGCGTGTCATGAGTAACCGTAACTTGTTTCATAATGTAGTCTCCAAGATTGCCTATATTTACTTGGAGATCAAAATTATAAAAAAGGTATTATTGCATACTTAAAGGCAGCGTCCCCCCTCTGTGGGCAAACTTAAGTAACATTTTACAAAACCCTCTTAATACTCCTGACAGGATCCTGTAATTGCTTTACCCTTTCCAGAATATATTTATACCTTGTCTATTGTTTTTCACTTCATCTTGTTATTAGGTAGGACAGTAAAGGAGGGTTTTAGCGGGGAGGTGTGAGAGTGTAAAAATAGCTGTGGACCCATTTAAAACAATGCACACGTGTTCTGAAGTCATCAGATCATCACGTTTCCCTGAAACGCTACTTTCGATCAACTGTAACAAATTTACAGCAGCAGTATACAGGAGTATACAGTTATTGCTTGTATTGCTGAAACAACATACAGGAGGAAGCTGTGAGTCATTTTGTAGCAATTAGAGTCTGTCAACATAACTGGACAGTAACAGTCTAGCTTTGTTGTAGACTAGCTTTACTTGGAGCAATTACAGGAACAAGTTCAGGAAAAGCTTAGGTAAAGAAAATGTTTTACTCTGTTCTGAAATGCATACTCAACAGCCACTTCATTAACCAATACCTATTTAATATCGGGTAAGACCCCTCTTTGCCTCCATTAGCTTTAAGGTTAGATGCATTCTGCATTCTAAGATGTCTGTCTGCACACTACTGTTTTAAAGAGTTGCCTTTCTATCAGCTTGAAAGGGACTAGCCCTTGTACTCTGACCTCACTCATTACCACATTTTTCCTTCAGAGAACTGCTGCTAACTGGATGGTTGTAGCTCTCTTTAACCAAAGGGACTTCCCAGGAGGTCTACTGTCTCCGAGATGTTGGAACCAACATGAATGGCAGCATCAATCATACCAAAATCAAAGTTCCTTAGATAATTCATCTTACCCTTTCCAATGTTTTGTCAAACCAGAACTTAACCTCTTAGCCATGTCTTCATCCATTATGTATTAAATTGCAGCCCCACGATTTGCTGTATTTGAGTAAACAAGACAGTATACCTAATAAAGTGGCTGGTGACTGTATTTCTTCTCTGTTGAATTCAAAGGTATTATTTTGGTTATATTTTGCAAAGGTCATATCTGTAAGAGAATGTCCGACTAGAGAGGGGTATTCTCTACGCTTTAAAGAACGTGCACTTGTAGTGAAATGAGATTACTTGAAAACCTCTTTTAATGATGCATGGTTTAATACTTTGTACTGTATTAAACCATGCATCATTAAAACAGTGTAGGTGGCCTAACCTACTATACATCTCCATAATTACTACAGACCTAAAAGACAGACATTTACAGACAGACATACTACAGACATTTTGTAAATGTCCTTTCTTGGCTTCCTATTTATCAATTGTTCAGAAATATTTTTTGCATCTCTGTCATTTGAAATGAGATTGAGCAGGAAAACTGCATACACATTGTTTGACACCACTCGCTACATCCCTGGTTGGGGTCCATAACATAAAAGAATCTTTAGAATCCAACCACATTGTTTACAGAACTGTATTCCGTGGAAGTGACTGAACAATACAATTCATTTATAACATGTCACAGTTTATCACCAATATAACTGTGTTTTCCAGTAAGTGTAGCTGAATAGTGTATCTGAAGGAATTGTGTGATTGCACTATTCAGTCCTGTCACAAAAAGGAATGATTCAGACTGACTAAGTCAGTCAGTTTGCCACCTCCCTCCCTCCTGCTTCTTTCACTGTTTGCGTATTTCCTTTTCTCGGCTACTTCACCTTCCCTTCCATAATGTTGTTAACATGGCCTCGACCGTTTTCTCCAGCCTTATTTCATCTCATCCATCGATTCATCCACTCTCATCCATTTCCCCATGCCTGATAACATCTCTTCCATTCTGCTCCCCTCCCAACCAAATGGATTCCTGTTACACACAAAACTAACAAAGCCATTGCAAGTCACAGTACCAGATTCATTTATCATTCACTTTCACTGTCACCTGTAGTAGTGACAGAACAATCATAGCAGCTGTGCGGGTTCAGCACACCTGAATCTGTGAACTGGACACATTTTACAGTAGGCTACATGACTGGCACTATGAACACGACAGCTTACACAGATTCCCGAGTTTGATAGCTTCTTATCTCATTGTAATACCATTTTCATCCTTTAATGTGATATTCAATTTGGAGTTAAGTTGTTGGTGTATTAAAGCGACTCCTGATAGCAAGTTGAATACTCAGACAAATGCCCTGCCAAGCCATGCGGCTTGTTATCACACAATTTGCTTAACCAGGAAGTGGTTTGACCACAGCATTCAGGCAGCCAGCCAGAAAGAGTACTGTAACTAGACAGTGATGGTGGAAGACCCCCACCAGCCACATGGGCTGTCATGACACAAAAGTGCCTAAGACCAATCAGGAAATATACCCACTTCATGTTTAGCCTGCGTCCTTCCCAATAGCACTTTGTATGTAACATTCTAGATGTGTGTGGTAGAGATGCATGGCGCCCCAAATGATTAACAAAACACGAGGTATGCAGGCAAGACAGGGAGAGATAGGTGTCCTTCATTCCTAAACTCAAATGGGGTTTTGGAATGGGGTCTTGACATAGTAAATTACAGCAGTATGTAGTGGGGTGTCAGTGGCCATCATATGGTAGCTAGTGATCCCAACAAGGTTATTGCTATTGAGACTAAAATGTCACCACACATAACATAGTCTCCTAAATGTCACCACACTAACATAGTGAGTTTTATTTGTCTCCCCCTACTAGATTCAGGTCTGTGTTATGCAGTAGGGAAATATCTGTTACAGGAGATTAGAAATAAAACAAACATTTTTTAGAAAGCTTTAAAGATCTGTAATGGGGGCAGGTGTATAAAGGGAAATTGTCTGTTTGTGTGTGTCAAAGTGGCAGCACAATCGTATAAAGCTGGTTGCTAAATACCTGGACAATTGCTAGTGCTAGTGGATCGGTTAAATGCCTAGTGCTAGTGGATCGGTTGAATGCCTAGTGCTAGTTGATCGGTTAAATGCCTAGTGCTAGTGGATCGGTTAAATGCCTAGTGCTAGTGGATCGGTTGAATGCCTAGTGCAAGTTGATCGGTTAAATGCCTAATGCTAGTTGATTTGTTAAATGCCAAGTCCTAGTGGATCGGTTAAATGCCAAGTACTAGTGGATCGGTCAGTGTCTAGTGCTAGTGGATCGGTTAATGCCTAGTACTAGTGGATCGGTCAGTGTCTAGTACTAGTGGATTGGTTAGTGTCTAGTGCTAGTGGATCGGTTAAATGCCTGGTGCTAATGGACTGGTCAGTGTCTAGTGCTAGTGGATCGATTAAATGCCTGGTGCTAGTGGATCGGTTAATGCCTAGTACTAGTGGATCGGTCAGTGTCTAGTGCTAGTGGATCGGTTACATGCCTGGTGCTAATGGACTGGTCAGTGTCTAGTGCTAGTGGATTGATTAAATGCCTGGTGCTAGTAGACTGGTAAGTGTCTAGTGCTAGTGGATCGGTCAGTGTCTAGTGCTAGTGGATCAGTTAAATGCCTGGTGCTCATGGACTGGTCAGTGTCTAGTGCTAGTGGATTTGTAAAATGCCTGGTCCTAGTGGATCGGTCAGTGTCTAGTGCTAGTGGATCGGATAAATGCCTAGTGCTAGTGGATCTGTAGAATGCCTAATGGTAGTTGATCGGTTAAATGCCTAGTACTAGCGGATCGGTCAGTGTCTAGTGCTAGTGGATCGGTTACATGCCTGGTGCTAATGGACTGGTCCGTGTCTAGTGCTAGTGGATCGATTAGGTGCCTGGTGCTAGTAGACTGGTCAGTGTCTAGTGCCAGTGGATCAGTTAAATGCCTGGTGCTCGTGGATCGGTCAGTGTCAAGTGGTAGTAGATCAGTTAAATGCCTAGTGCTAGTAGACTGGTCAGTGTCTAGTGCTAGTGGATTGGTCAGTGTCTAGTGCTAGTGGATTTGTTAAATGCCTGGCGCTAGTGGATCGGTCAGTGTCTAGTGCTAGTGGATCGGTTAAATGCCTGGTGCTATTGGACTGTTCAGTGTCTAGTGCTAGTGGATCAGTTACATGCCTGTGGATAGTGGACTGTTCAGTGTCTAGTGCTAGTGGATCGGTTACATGCCTGGTGCTAGTGGATCGGTCAGTGTCTAGTGCTAGTGAATCGGTTTAATGCCTGGTGCTAGTGGATCGGTCAGTGTCTAGTGCTAGTGGATCAGTTAGATGCCTGGGGCTAGTGGATCGGTCAGTGTCTAGAGCTAGTGAATCAGTTACATGCCTGGGGCTAGTGGACTGTTCAGTGTCTAATGGTTGTGGATCGGTTAAATGCCTGGTGCTAGTGGATCGGTCAGTGTCTAGTGCTAGTGGATCGTTTAGTGTCTAGTGGATCGGTCAATGTCGAGTGCTAGTGGATCCGTTAAATACCTTGTGCTAGTGGACTGGTAAGTGTCTAGTGCTAGTGGATCGGTTAAATGCCTGTTCCTAGTGGATCAGTTAAATGCCTGGTGCTAGTGGATCAGTTAAATGTCTGGTGCTAGTAGATCAGTTAAGTTAGTGTGTGAATCTGAAGGCGCAGTAGAGGACCAATAGATGAGAGATTCAATCGAATGGGGAAAAGGAGATAGAGGTGTGTACTAGAAAAAAATTGCATTAGATAGAATGGAGAAAGCTAGAGTACAATAAATGAACAGGAAAGTGAGATAATGTGAGAAGAGAGAAACATGAGTGTGATATGTTAGAGCCCCAGTGTGATCCGACCTGGCACTCAGTCTTCACTCTCGTGATGATGGAAGTGCTAATGAAGTGCGTTAGGCAGCTGTGATATCTTTGAAAAAAGTGAGATGATAGTGCCCTCTCTATGCTCTCCTCTCTCCCATAGCTCAGACTCACTTGCTTTAAGGACGTTAGCTAAACATGTTGAACACTGGTCTAACTAGGTTATGATGGGCCCACTAGCTAAAATAATTTCTGTGAAATGGCACAGCAACCACAAACACCTAGAATAGCTTATTAACTCATCATCAACTTCAATTATTCAATGCTTTGGGGAAACAAATTCAATGTTTGGCATCTTGGCTGCTTCATGTTCTTTTTTTGCACCACTTTAGTGCCTAAAATTAAACATGATTGCTGTCAGTGTATTCTTACTACCCATCTCGCTTGAAGTTGATGTTCACACAAAGTTATGGTACAAGACAAAAGGAATAGAAAAACCAGAATTCTTTACTTTTATTTATCACATTTAAACTGTTCTGTGACAATTTGTGAGAATCAAATATATACCGCTCAAAACTATTAAGGGAACACAGAACACCAGAATTACCCGGCCGGCCATTGGGCCCCGTTCTCTTCACAGATGAGGGCAGGTTCACATGACAAACGTGAATGAGTCTGGAGACAACGTGTTGAACATTATGCTGCATGACTGATAGACATGCTGGATTATCATTTAAAATGTTTATAGGAGCATATACTCTATATAGACAAAGAAATTGGGCTATAATACTTTGTTCCAGTCAGTCCCATTGCCACAGGTGTATAAGATCAAGCACCTAGCCATGCAGTCTAGAGGTGTGAATCTTCACCTGCCTCACCATTCGATTTTGATTGTGATGCAGAGGGTAACGATTCGATTATAAACCGATTATCAACCTATTTTACAAGTTATTTAGGATTTTTTTATTCAGGATTAACAAAAAGTATTGATATTGTAAACATACATTTCTGTAGCAGTTTTATTAAAGGAAAATGTCTATAACACAGACTATGATATAACTTAGTAATGATGGACTATCTTTTATCTGCTATTCTTTCCATAATATAGACTACTACTGCAGACGTAATGATGGTCTTCTGTTTACCAATGCTACCTTGTCACAACCAAACTGATCAAACGCATTAAGGAAAGTAATTCAATAAATGAACTTTAAACAAGGCACCTGTCACGTCTCCTCCCATGGACACGTTCCCCTCGGGATGCGGGGTCAGCCGGTGCTTGACGTCGCCGGTCTTCTAGACGCCACTGTTCATGTTTGTTCCTGTTTCTCCACATGTCCTGTGAACGCACCCCTCCCTAATCACATACAGCTGTATACTGTCAACTGGCTACATAACCCCTTGTGTTTCTTGTCTCGACGTGTGTTCTTGTTACTTGTTGTGTGAACACGATACAGCATTGTTGTCCTGCGGACGCTGTTTATTTATTGCACTGTGTGCACATTCTTTGTTTGCCGTACCTTGCAGGGATTAATAAAGATCCCTCCTTTACTTTCATCCTGCGCCTTGGTCCTTCTCCTTTCGTTACCATAACAGCACCACTGTTCACTGTAATGCGTTTTAGGTGCTAACCTAATGATGATTACTTAGAAAGTGTTAAGTCACTATCAAGGGTGGCTTCTTTGAAGAATCTACAATATGAAAAGTATTTTGACGTGTTTTACATCTTTTTGGTTGCTATATGACTCTGTGTATTCTTTCATAGTTTTGATGTCTTCACTATTATTCTACAATGTGGAAACTAGTAAAAGAAATGCCCTTGGATGAGTAGGTGATTCCAGACCTCTGATAATGTATCATTGGTACTGTATTTACAAGTATATACAAGTATATGTTTTTCAAAGAAATTGTCAAGAATTTCCCCCAAAAAATGTTGGCTTGTTACTATTGGATATTTTGTGTAGGTAAATATACACCGATCAGCCATAACGTCATGACCACTAAAAGGTGAAGTGAATTATACTAATAATCTCATCATTATGGCACCTGTCAGTAGGCAGAATATATTAGGCAGCAAGTGAAAATGTTGTCCTCATAGTTGATAGAAGCATGAAAGGCCAAATGTGATGGCTAGAAGACTGGGTCAGAACATCACCAAACCTTGTGGGGTGTTCCCAGTCTGCAGTGGTCAGTACCTATCAAAAGTGGTCCAAGGATGGATTAACAGGGAACCGGCAACGGGGTCATGGGCGTCCCAGGCTCATTGGTGCACGTGGGGAGTGAAGGCTGGCGTGTGTGATCCGATCCAACAGATGAGCTGTTAATGCTGGTTCTGATATAAAGGTGTCAGAACAGACATTGTGCATTACAGTGTGTTGTGTATGGGGCTGTGTAGCTGCAGACCAGTCAGGGTGCCCATGCTGACCCCTGTCCACTGCCCAAAGTGAATACAATATGCACATGAGCAACTGGACCACGGAGCAATGGAAGGTGGCCTGGTCTGATGAATCACGTGTTCTTTTACATCAACTGGGTGGTCAGGTATGTGTGTCACCAGGAGAAGAGATGGTACCAGGATGCACCATGGGAAGTCAAGCAGGCCGAGGCAGTGTGATGCTTTGGGAAACCTTAGGTCCTGCTATTTATGTGAATGTTACTTTGATACATACCACACACCAAGCATTGTTCCAGACCATGTACACCAGTGTTTCTCAACGGACAGTGTTCAGAGGACAGCAGGGGTGTTGGAAGCAATATTTTTGGAAAGTGGGGGGCGTTTGTTTTAAGGCAAGTTCACATCAAAGATTCACAACAATACAAGTTTAAAGTTTCAACTACTTGCAAAACACTGTGGTCTGCAACATTACCACCTGCCAGTTTACGCCACTGCAACTAGATGAGACTGTACAATAAAAACGTAACTGAAATATTTTTTTAACCCAAAAAATAAAAAGCAAGGTTAACACCAAATATTTTATTAAATGCAAATACAAAATTAAATCGTATGAAAACATTGATTTAAAGGTGGTAAGTTTATGCTTAACTCAAAAAATTGATTGTCACGTTTATTTCTGACGTCAGAATGTTTACAAAAAAGTTCACATGTAAGTATTAACACAAAGTTCACTCATGGTTCATATAGCCAGAACTGTGAGTAGTTTTTAAATTCCAAATATGCTTTTATCAGACTTGATTCAAGAGCATTTTAAATCAATGAAAAGTTTTTTTTTAAGTGATTCCCAGCCCTATTATATATATATATAAATATACAGTACATCAGGAAAGTATTCACAGTTTTTCTACATTTTATGTTACAGCCGTATTGTGACGGCTGGTGCAGTGAATGGGAATGATCAAGGCGCAGGGGTTGAATGAAGTGTTCAGAGTTTAATTCTGAAACGAACACTGAAAGCCGTAAAGGCTGAAACAAAGATAGCAAACGTGCTCGCAGGCACGGATAGTACGTATCCTATGTAATAGGTGTCCAGAGACACGGCAGATAGGCATACGGATAATCCAACC
>JACXGK010001703.1:30173-64933 GCA_016801125.1 Novumbra hubbsi
ATAACGCACAAAGAGACGAGACACACAGGGGTTTAAGTACCCAGCTGATTGGGGACAGCTGTGGGGAATCAGGGAAGGGTGCCTTCACAGGACATGGGAAACAGGACAAACATACACGACGGCGCTAGAAGGCCGGCGACGTCGAACGCCGGGGAGGCACGCGCCCGGAGGACGAACCGCCACCAGGAGGCGACGTGACCCGTATTCCAAAACTGATTACATTTTTTATTTTCCTCAAAATTCTTTACACAATACCCCTAATTATAAAGTTTATAAAATGTATTAAAAATAAAAAACAAACAAAATATCATGTACATAAGTATTTACAGCCTTGGCCATGAGGTGCTCAGGTGCATCCTGTTTCCATTGATTATCCTTGATTTGTGGCGAAGCTCCTTTCCATTGATCATCCTTGATTGATATTTCTACAACTTCATTGTCCACCTGTGGTGAATTCAGTAGATTTTACATGACCTGGAAAAACCACAAATATGTATATATAATGTAATATAATGTCAGAGCACAAACCAATATCCTGTCTGTAGACAGGATATTATTGAGGCATAGATCTAGGGAAGAGTACAGAAACATATCTGCAGAATTGAAGGTGAGCACAGTGGCCTCCATCATCCATAAATGGAAGAAGTTTGGAACCACCAGAACTCTTCCTGGAGTTGCCCGCCTGGCCAAACTGAGCGATCGGGGGAGAAGGGCCACAGTGAGGTGACCAAGAACCAGATGGTCACTCTGACAGAGCTCTAGCGTAGCTCTGTGAAGAGCAATGCGAACCTTCCGGAAGCACAACCATCTCTGCAGCACTCCACCAATCAGGCCTGTATGGTAGAGTGGCCAGACAGAAGCCACTCCCCAGTAAAAGGCACATGACAGCCCACGTGGAGTTTTCCAAAAGGCACCTGAAGGACTCTCAGACCATGAGAAGCAAAAATGTCTGGTCTGAAAAAACAAAGATTTAACACTTTGGCCTGAATGCCATGCATCATGTCTGGAAGAAAACAGGCACTGCTCATTACCTGGCCAATACCATGCTACGGTGAAGCATGGTGGTGGCAGCAACATGCTGTGGGGATGGTTTTCAGCGGCAGGAACTGGAAGACTAGTCAGGATCGAGGGAAAGATGAATGCAGAATTGTACAGATCCATGATGGAAACCTGCTCCAGAGCGCTATGGACCTCAGATTGGGGAGAGGGTTCATTTTCCAACAGAACAATGACCCTAAGCACACAGCCAAAATAACAAAGGAGTGGCTTCGGGACAACTCCGGTAATGTCCTTGAATGGCCCAGCTACGGCCCAGAATTGGACCTAATTGAACATCTCTTGAGAAATCTGAACATGGCTGTGCACCAACACTCCCCATCCATCCTGACGGAGCTTGAGAGGTTCTGCAAAGAAGAATGTGAGAAACTGCAGACAAATAGGTGTGCCAAGCTTGTAGCATCATACTCAAAAAGACTTGAGGCTGTAATTGCTGCCAAAGGTGCTTCAAAAAGTATTGAGCAAAGGCTGTGAATACGTTTACATTTCCATTCTTAATTTTTGTAAATCTAGTATAAATACGAAACAAACTTTGAGTCATTATGGAGTATTTTGTGTAGAATTTGGAGGAAAAAAATTAATTGAATCTACGATCAATTGTGGTAGTGTACAAAGTTGTATCAATCACATTTGCTTTGTGACATTACCTTTTTAACTTCTCAAGAGTGATTATGACTGACTACAGCTGGTGAAGTCTCTGAGCCCATTCAAATAGGGCTTGTTTAATAAACTCATTAGGCTCAACCACAAACGCGATGATGTGCAAAACTAAAGAGCTCAGCTTGGATCTGATGAAGCGCATCATTGAGGTAAGAAAAGTCATTGGAGACATTTTTAAGCAGCTACAGGTCCCAAGATCCCCTGTGCAAACAGTTGTTTGTAAGTATAAAGAGCATGGCACAGTTGTGTCACTGCCACAATCAGGAAGACCGCGCAAGGTATCAAATGCTGCTGAGAGACAATTAGTCAGGAGTCGACCAAGAACCACCAAAAAGCAGGTCTTAGGTGTCAGTGTCCACAGTTCAGTACATCGCCATGGGCTGAGAGGCGGCTGTGCAAGAAGGAAGCCGTTGCTCCGGAAGCGGCACAATATGGCTCAACTGAAGTTTGCTCAAATAGACAAAGAAAAGTTCAGATGATACAAAAATCTAGATATTGGCCACAATGACCAGAAATATGTTTGGAGGAGAGAAGGTGAGGCCTTTCAACCCCCAAAACACCCTACCTACCTATTCAGGATAGAATTAACGTTTTAGAATGGCCTAAAGTCCTGACTTGAACCCCATCAAGAACATGTGGACTTTGTTGAACAAACAAGTCTGTGTCAAAAAGCCAACAAATTTAGCTGAAGAACAAAAATGTTTGTGACAAAGAAGAATGTGCCCCAATGATTTCATCACAGTTTTTTTGAAACTAATACTGCCATGACATTCATGTTCTTTTCAAGTGTATGTTAACTTCTGACCACAACTGTACACACACACATATACATACACACACACGCTCATGTATATATATTGTATAGAAATAATTGAAAATATTACGAAGACAACATATCAAATGTTGAAACTTTTTTTTTTTAAATACATTTAGAATTTGACGCCAGCAACACATTTCCAAAAAGTTTTGACAGGGGCATATTTACCACTGTGTTGAATCACCTCTTCTTTTAACACAACTGTAAGCATTTAGGAAACTGGGGAGACCAGTGCGTTAGCTTTGCATTCCCATTCTGGCTTGATATAAGATTGCAGTTGAGCAACAGATTGGGACAGTTCTGGACTGCAGGACAGTTTTGCACCCGGACTCTTACTTCGGGACTGTGCTGTTGTAATACGTACAGAATTTGGTTTGGTTTTAGCTGAAATAAGCAAAGCCTTAGCTGAAAAAGACGTAGTCTGGATGGCAGCACGTTTTGCTTCAAACCCGGTATGATTGTACAGCATTAACAGATATGCAAGTCACTCATACCATGAGCACTAATGCACCAGCATACCTTTACAGATCCTGGCTTTTAAACTGAATCTAGATGGCCCCTCTCAATAATCCGGAGGACATGGCGTCCATGATTCCCGAAGAGATTTTGGACAGTTTTCCACTTCACCTCAGTTGATCTTAAATGATCTTGGGCCCAGAAAAGGCAGTGTTTGTTCTGGGTCCTGTTTATATATGGTTCTCCTTTGCATGTTAGAGTTTTAACTAGCATTTGAGGATGTAGCAACATATTGTGTTCAGTCTTGTTCCTTGTGTACAGATTTTTCCGGATGCTGTACTATTAATGATATCATGTACTGAGATCTCTTTGCAATTTTACATAATATTTGGTAAATTATATATGCCCACACAGTCTTTCAGTGTGGTGAATCCCTCCCAATTCTCACTTCTGACAGACCCATTATCTTTTCCCAATCAGGTTACTGACCTGTTGCCAATTGACCTAATTAGTTTTGTGGTATTCCACCAGGTTAGATTTATTAGCGTTACACAACATTTTCAGACCTTTTTGTTGTTGGCATGAAATTCAAATAAAATGTCTCAGGTTCAACATCTGATATGTTGTCTTTGTAGTATTTCCTATTGATTATAGGGTTTAATTGATTTGCACATCATTGAATTCTGTTTTTATTTACATTCTCCACAGCGTCCTAACTTTTTAGAGTTGGTCAAGTATCTCTCCTGGACCTACATTGTGTTGGAAAGGTAGCATTGCTGCCTCTGCACTTATGTAACACTCCCTTCCTGCATGTTTCCAGCCCACACTAGCCATCTCTCACAGCATCTGTTCGCTGTCCCTCCTCTGTGCCAGAAGGCAAGTCCCTCCGTTCACCACCAACACACACAAACACCGCTGCCAGGCATCTGCTCAAAGGAGACGTGCGGAGAGCGTGCCAGAATGCCAGCCACACCACTTACTGCCAGGAAAATGAACCCATCTCCCCTGACACATAATCGCCTCCCTTCCTTCTCATCTCAACCTCTCATTCTGTCCCCTGTGCTAGATCCACCATGACCTGCCACTTCAAAGCCAGCCGTGGGAAGAAAACCGAGAAAGGAAGATCATTGTTTTTCTGTTATTTTTCTAAGTAACAAAGACAATTAGTGCAAACAAATTAGCTTCTTATTGAGAAACATTGCCAATGATCTATGTAGGCTGATTCCTGATCTAACAGTCAAGCTCAAAATGAATGTACAAGCTGCAACGCAGTCTGTTGGAACTAACAGATAGCACAGTATGACTAGTCCAATCTTGAAACGATACTACACTGTGTAGGATGTTTGAGACATATTTGGATTGCATCAGAAATGGTTCTGTCTTTCCAAGACAGAGATTAAACATCTTGGCACTTTGATTTCAGATTGGATGGCAAGAGGTTTTCAGAGAACTTTTAGCACATTTTAGCAATCCTGTCATCAGATTTCTCTCAAAGTTGGCACTAGGGTAAAAAAGGTAGTTCTTGTGAATGCAGTTACTTCTAAAAATGAAATTCTAGTTTTACATTTTAGTTAATTTGCAGTGCCACTTACAACGCATCCTTTGTATGATAGGAGTCGAACAACTCACTAGCCAGAAATCTATCTTAACAATGAAGTAGGTACCAGCAGTTAGAGCTAGAAGAAAGAAAATCGTTACTATGGTAGACTGAAGTATAATTACAAGCATTTCATAAGTGTCAAAAGCTATTATTGACCATTACATTAAGTACATGCAAAGAGTCATTATTTGCAGGGTTGACCCTTCTTCTTCAATACATCTGCAATTCGGCATGCTGTCAATTATCTTCTGGGCCACATCCTGTCTGACAGAAGCCCATTCTTGAATAATCAATGCTTATAGTTTGTCAGATTTTGAAGGTTTTTGTTTGTCCACCCGCCTCTTGAGGATTGACCACAAATTCTCAATGGGATTAAGGTCTGGGGAGTTTCCTGGCCATGGACCCAACATGTCGATGTTTAGCCATTTAGCTAACACTTTTGCCTTATGGCAAGGTGCTCCGTCATTGTTCGTCACCAAGCTGTTCTTGGATGGTTGGGAGAAGTTGCTTTCGGAGGATGTTTTGGTAATATTCTTTATTCATGGCTGTGTTCTTAGACCAAATTGTGATTGAGCCCACTTCCTTGGCTGACAAGCAACCTTACACATGATGCAGATGCGCTCATACCTGCCTGCTGCCATTCCTGAGCAAGCTCTGCACTGGTGGTGCCCAAATCCCGCAGCTGAATCAACTTTAGGAGATGGTCTTAGCACTTGCTGGACTTTCTTGGGCGCCCAGAAGCCTTCTTCACAACAATTGAACCTCTCTCCTTGAAGTTCTTGATCCGATAAATGGTAAATTTAGGTGCAATCTTACTAGCAGCCAAATTCTTGCCTGTGAAGCCCTTTTGTGCAAAGCAATGATGACTGCACTTGTTTCCTTGCAGGTAACCATGTTTAACAGAGGAAGAACAATGATTTCAAGCCCCACCCTCTATTTCAAGTTTCCAGTCTGTTATTCTAACTAAATCAGCATGACAGAGTGATCTCCAGCTTTGTCCTCGTCAACACTCTCACCTGTGTTAAGGAGAGGATCACTAACATGATGTCAGCTGGTCCTTTTGTGGCAGGGTTGAAATGCAGTGGAAATATTTTTTGGGGGGATTAAGTCTACTTTCATGGCAAAGAGGGACTTGGCAATTAATTGCAATTTATTTTATCACTCTCAGTATATGAGTATATGCAAATTGCCATCCAAAAAACTGAGGCGGAAGACATTGCGAAAGTTAATATTTGTGTCATTCTCAAAACTTTAGTCCACTGCTGTACTGTAGCTTGACGCAACCAAGCAATAGAAGGTTTGCTACGTCATCATCGCATCGACTCCCATTATGTTCTCTGATTAAATCTTTACACATAGATCAATAAGGGTCAGTTTGAACATTTTCTTCATTCGGAATTGTGACGGCATTGTATCAAGAACTTCTACTAGATACAAAAATACGTTATTCATGTATTCTTCCTTACAAGTGAGAAAATCGCTACGCCCGTTTCTATCTGATTGTCACACCGTGAGACGTAGGATAAATTCTTATCTCTATTGGAATAGTGCCATAGGATATGAATGACGTACTTGATCTACTTACCATTTAGAGTTTCTGGGCTGCAATTGCATTAGTGAACTGCTGAAAGGAACGTGGACAAGTCGTGTGCAACTGGAGAATGTAGCTAACTTGTCCAGAACGCAGAAGTCTAGCTGCAATAAAACGAATAGGTGACTCTGAGGTATATGCTGGCCGCTGGACCAATAGATTAAGGAAATAATCAGGGGGTGTTGTCTTGAGTACTACTACTAAGTAACAATGTATTCTATGGCCGATCACCATGCTGTATGAGATCAGTGAGGAGAATTAAGCGAGTGGTTACATTTTCACAACATTGCTATTTCCTGCATTAAGGATATGTCACGATAACCTTAGAAAGACAAATGGGTAAGAGGTGTCCAGAGAAAAAGTGGATGAAATAAAATAAATGTCATTTTATAAATTGACAAGTTAATTCTAATTCCTAGAGTTGTCGGCTGACAACATTAAAAACACTATGACCAAGTGTCTCATCTCCGAGATAAGACATCCCAAACTCATTCAATAAAAGGGAAATAAATGACTACTTCTTGATGCAAGTAATATTTCTCCGGTAAAAGAAGTGAGTCGACAGAACGGAGTTAGCAAGGTAGGAAGCAGAGTTCGTTGGCTAATTACTTCTCATCATTCATTTGCCCTCAGTTCCTGCTCAGCTCCTTCCTCTGGTAACCTATTATAATGAAGAAACCTCCCGTTGCGCAATCAATTCCTTTGATAAATAAGAATGATAAAGCCTTCAATAGGGCCTGGTGAAGTAGCAGATTTCTGCTGATAATGAGGACTATTTTCATTAAAAACGCAACGGATGACAGCCACGGGATGCCGTTGAATCCCGAGTAATTTACATGGTGAGATGTTTGCAGGAAGGAAATTAAAAACAATTTTACATAATGCATGTTTCAAAATGTACCAAAGGTGATTGAAAGTAACAATGTCACCTGATTGCTAAACGTTTAACATGCAGTGGACACCTGTACTGCAAAACAGACCATACGTAATCTAGCCAGTTCAAGACTTGTTTCGTATTGTGGTTCAGTATTACGTAACCTAAACCCAATCGCCTAACTCACCTTTCTAGTAAAGCCTTCATTATGAGTAAATGCGTGAACCAAGAATCAGTGAAAACAACAGTTGTTATAAAAATTTATTTAGAATAAAACATATGTAGCCATATTACATGTAGTGTGGTCAATCTAAACTACATACCTCAGTGAAGAAGATACGGCAATATCATCACCATCATCAGTCCAAAGACATACTTGGAGGTTATTGTAGTGTTGTTAAAACGAACAAGTCTTACAGGATAGCATAGCACGAAACACAACGCGTTACTGTGTTTGAGGGAGAGAGCGAGATAGGGAGCAGTGCTAGAAGTCTGAATGGAAATCAACACATACAAATACAGTGTATTGATTTGGGGTGGCGCAGAGACCAGCAACTCATTGGTTGTGAAGTAATATATAATAACGTCAGTTTTGTCGGTGATTTTTACTCGGGTATTTTCCCACAGCAGTACACATCTATAAGCATCACACTTAGGATGTTTTTTCCGTAAGTTTTCTTGTTTCAAGTACAGTAACATGGAAATGAAACGAGTTACGGACTACGGAAAATGAAAAGGTGTTTGTGTCTGAGGTAGCAAGGCAATCATGGCTTTCTTCAGATTATTATTTTACACACAGATTTATAAAACTATTCTAAACAATGACCAACAGTGTCTCTCTTACAAACTTGGTTGTTTCGTAACCGTTTTAGGTTCAATTGATTTATTTTTTCGGACGCCTTTTCCTTTACACCGCAATCCAACGTAGTTACCACAAAGTTAAAGTCAGTCTGCCACACTTGGAATGACAACTGTATAGGCACAGAAGGGGTTAAGTTAAAATCGTGGCCGGCATGACGACGTCGGCAGAATCGCATGACATTTTAAAGGGAGAAAAACCTAAAACAATGCAAGTGATGCTTTGAGTACAGCATATTGACAGTCTAAAAGACAAGAGTCTAAAACGATAATTTGAGGCTATCATCTTAAAACTGGATATTTATTTTTCCCAAACCAAAGGAAAAACTGTGACCATATTACTCGGGAGGACGGCGATAGAATATAACCAGGGTAGAGCAGTGGGATAACAGCCATGTAACCGTTTGATTCCCT
The DNA here is from genome assembly GCA_016801125.1 of Novumbra hubbsi. NCBI lineage: Eukaryota > Metazoa > Chordata > Actinopteri > Esociformes > Umbridae > Novumbra > Novumbra hubbsi. The sequence continues at coordinate 38,500 of JACXGK010001703.1, forward strand.
GTAAAAGCAGAACATAAAGCAAACAACAAAAATCAAATCCCCTCGAAGCAAAAAACATGTTACAAAGCCCCCTACTCCTATGTTCATGGGCATATTCATACAAATCACTGACAAATGTTTAACCAACTCCAAGTACAATCTACTGTTCAAAAATGTACATTTTGCATAGTACAAGACAACTACGACGTGGTAATAGTAGTGACGCTTTGTGGTCCTGTCTGTCTTTGGGTTTTAAAGTGGGGGGGGGGGGTCTCCCGCTAGGTTCTGCCCTTCTGGAAACTTGAAGCGACGAAGGTGTACAACCTGTGTCTCTCCAAAACACACACTTTGCTGATGGTCATCACATCACCTAAAAACAGATCAAACACACATTACCGAGTGGAAATTCCATTTAGACATCCACAAACACATTAGCTAGATTAAACAAACTTGCCAGAAAATAATGACAATATTGATCAAGCCCAAAAAGTGTCCCTCTTATCTCTGGGTAAAGCATTTCACTGTCATAATAATGACCCAGTCAAAATAATTCACAGTAAATGGAGGAAATACTCTCTTCCAAATGTAGAAAATTAGTCTACATGCCGTTGCATCTACATGGGGAGAAAATGAGAGTTCAGGGATGCGTAGATAATAACATTTTGTGATATACTGCGAAAGCTGTTGATTTCTCTTCATCTGCACATATCGGATGGAAAAATCAGGAGGCTCTTAAAATGCAATCAGGACAGGTTGGCATTTTCACTAAGCCCTTGACTATCCATTAAGAGAGAGGGTTAGCACAGGTGGGCGCTAAGGGTTTGTGGAAAGTCATTTTAATGCAGCATTGGGGTCTCCACTTGGACCAGTAGAATGGACAACTGAACCTATTCCACCGCACTCTGGGCTTTAAAAAACCCAAAGGAACCACTTTTAATGGAGTTAGATAAAAAAAGAAGGGAAAAAAGGAAGATTGAGTGTGGAAAAAGTAGTCCTAAGCATATTTCTTTGTGTGTTGACTAAGGTGCATTAATACCAAAAGTGACCTAGGTTTAATTAAATATAGGGGGGGTTTAAATAAATTATAAAAAAATAATAACTGGGGTAGGGAAAAAAATAAGCCAATGTGCAAGGGGGGACAAATCATTCTTGTAACAAATACAGTGATAAATTGGCTTGTAAAGGCAACAAAAAGAGTGGAGATGTGAAGTGTGAGAAACAAAGGGAGATGTAAAAGGGAAAGCAGAACGAACAGTAATTAGAGTGAGAGCATGGTAATGTTTCTGACCCATCATATCAATCTGTCCAGTTAGGAAGCAGAGGCAACAGAGGCCACCCCCCAAAAAGGGAATGGTTTTGCAGGTGGTGGCCAGAAAACATTGCTCTCTCATTATCTTTCCTGACTGATTCTTCTCTAGTTTTGCATTTTGCTAGTGTCCTTGTCACTACTGGTAGCATGAGGCGGTATCTGCAGCCCATTCAGGTTGCACAGGTAGTCTGACTGCTCCTGTTAACGGGATGACATCCTCAGACCTTACACTATGCTTCCATTATTAATGATTTGCCTCTCAATGGACTGTTTCTGGCTTGACACTAACGGAGTCTCAACCAGACTAATTACTAATTTCAAAAAACACTGTACAGCAGTGGCCAAAAGTTGAGAAGGACACAAAAATGTATTTTCACAAAGTCTGCTACCTTGGTTTTTATTATGGCAAATTGCATATACTCCAGAATGTCATGAAAAGTGATCAAATGAATTTTTATTAATTACGAAGTCCCTCTTTGCCATGAAAGTGATCATGAAAATTACCATCACTTAATCCCCCCAAAAACATTTCTACTGCATTTCAGCCCTGCCACATAAGGACTAGCTGACATCATGTCAGTGATCCTCTTGTTAACACGGGTGAGTGTGTTGACAAGGACAAGGCTGGAGAACACTCTGTCATGCTGATTGAGTTAGAATAACAGACTGAAAGCTTAAAAGGAGGGTGAGGCTTGAAATCATTGTTCTTCCTCTGTTAACCATGGTTACCTGCAAGAAAACACGTGCAGTCATCATTGCTTTGCACAGAAAAGGGCTTCACAGGCAAGTATTTGGCTGCTAGTAAGATTGCACCTAAATCTACCATTTATCGGATCATCAAGAACTTCAAGGAGAGGTACAATTGTTGTGAGGAAGGCATCAAGGCGCCCAAGAAAGTCCTGCAAGCGACAGGACATCTCCTAAAGTTGATTTATCTGCAGGATCGAGACATCACCAGTGTAGAGCTTGCTCGGGAATAGCAACAGGCAGGTGTGAGTGCATCTGCACACACAGTGAGGCAAAGACATTTGGAGGATGGCCTGGTGTCTAGAAGGGCAGCAAAGAAGCCAGTTCTCTCCAGGAAAAACACCAGGGACAGACTCATATTCTGCAAAAAGTACAGGGATTGGACTGCTGAAGATGGGGTGAAGTCATTTTCTCTGATGAATCCCCTTTCCGATTGTTTGGGGCATCCAGAAAATGCTTGTCTGGAGAAGAAAAGGTGAGCGCTACATCAGTCCTGTGTCATGTCAACAGGAAAGCAACCGGAGAACATTCTTGTGTGGGGTTACTTCTCAGCCAAGGGAGTGGGCTCACTCACAATTTAGCCTAAGAACACAGCCATGAGTAAAGAATGGTATCTAAACATCCTCCGAGTGCAACTTCTGCCAACCATCGAAGAACAATTTGGTGACGAACAATGTATTTTCCTGCATGATGTAGCACCTTGCCATAAGGCAATAAGTGGCTTGGGGAACAAAACAGACATTTTGGGAAAATCGCCAGAAAACTCCCCAGACCTTAATCCCATTGAGGACTTGTGGTCAATCCTCAAGAGGCAAAAACCCCCCACAAATTCGGACAAATTCCCAGCATTGACTACACTGCAAGAATGAGCTGCCATTGGTCAGGATGTGGCCCAAAAATCTATTGACAGCATGCGGAGGCCTTGAAGAAAAATGGTCTACACTGCAAATAATGACTCTCTGCATGTACTTAATGTAATTGTCAATAATAGCCTTTGAAATGCTTGTAATAATTGTTCAGTATATCATAGTAACATCTGACAAAAAGATCTCAAAACACTGTAGCAGCAAACTTTGTGTAAACCAATACTTGTGTCATTCTCAACACTTTTGGCCACGGCTGTAAATTCAGTATTCATCGTTGGTCTTTTTCTATGTGTGTTTGTTGCCCCCCCTAACCATGTACTCAGCTATACCTTTGATTGGCGCAAAACTGCAAAGTAGTTGCAGCCAAGTAGCTAATGAAAGTACAGAATTCTTTATTATTACCGTCAGCTAATTTCATATTATCTGATCCTGGGTGAAACAGTTATTATGTGGGTGAAGAACTCCTTACCTGTGGTCTCGAGGAGAGGCTTGGAGCTACAAGAAAAACAGAAACAACTTATGAGAAGAAAACATACAACACAAAATAGATACAATCTCCAGGCATATAGACTGTCTGAAGCTGTTCAGGTCCCCCTGAGCCCCTCCTACACACTAACCCTAACAAAGAGTTATCTACTGTTGTTGTTGAGATTTAAAACAAATCGATCTGTGAGCCATCCTGCATGTCAGGTGAGCAGGAAACCAGTACCCCCCCAGCACTCTTTAGATTACAATGGATTTTTAACTACATTTCAAGATTTCAGTCGTTCAAAAGGAATTTAAAGACAATTTGAGCTAATTCTCTACTTAAACCTCTTATTTTTCATTCTCAAATCCCCTTACAGCATAGCATACTCTCGTGGTAGGTCTTTGGTGTAATGGTGAGATGGGTCAGGAAACCCCCATGTGTGTTTTCTCCTGACACTGTTCCTACTACACAGTAGCACACGCGTGTACTTAACCATGTGGCGCACATTAGTGCGCCTTCTGAGTGAAAACGACATAGGCTGCCCTTTAGTCACCTCCAAAAGACTGTTGTATTAAATAACTGACTGTGAAAAGGATGGAACCCCGCCGGGACACCGAAGCTATTTGTAGCATGAAGAATATAACCGTCCACTGCCCAACAGCAGCATTCACACACAGCAGTAACTAGCTCAGGTGAGAGAAATAGTGGGAAAGGGACTGTGGGGAGAACCAGCAAATCGAAGGCACAGGACTTACGACTGCATGCAGGGAAGGAGTTGTTGATCTGTTCCATAACGTCTGCCAGGTCAGAGCTGCTGTCGTGTGGGTGATCCAACAGCTCATCTGAAACGAACGCACCGACAAAACCTTTCTAACACACTGTGTCTGCCCGTATAAGTGCATGTCCATGTGTCTGTGTACAAAACTGACCCGTGGCTTCCGCAAGGGACCCTTGTTCTGGCATGCTGGGGAACGACACGCCATTCACCCTGGAGTCCAACTCCGGCTGAGGGAGAAAGGGAAAAGAATGATAGAAAGATGGATGGAGTTGAAAAGAGGACAGGGGTGTTAGGTGACACGTGGTGTGACTGAAACATGGAGTCCTCGCGCTTCATTATTCAGTGTGGCATATTTTACTGGTTGATGGCTTCAAACAAAATGGTCTCTGTACATAGAATTCATCAGTCATAGACAAGAGAAACAAAATGGGGATGAGATAAAGGATGTGTCTTCACGTCTAATGATATTTACAGCGTCTGTAGCCTCATCCCAATTACTGTCAAACACCGTTATGCCCCAGCTTGGAGATCAGCTGAATCATTTAGGGCTTGATGAAGCTCATTTTCCAAAAAAAAAAGAAGCAGGACCACATAAACTGCTTTCAAACTCTGCTTAGACATTTCATTTGCCTCATAAAGAGAGAGACAAAGAGAGTTTAATAAGGCAATTCTGTATTCTCTATATCCTCTCTGGTAAATGTGATAGACATGGATGTGATGGCGTGCACACGTGTGAACACACACACATCTAGAGAACAGAACTGCTCTGATGTCCACTGACATTTATTATTGAGTCCAACATGCCCCTTAGCTTTCCAGAGACCGAATCAATGAAGCTTCCCTGCCTATCCGATCCCCTCACTCCTCTGCCTTCCAGACTGTCTGTCTGTCCCATCCTGAGCTCTTCTCTTTACTCCTCATCAAGCCCCAAGCTGTGGTAAAGGTTAATGTGATGGAAGCTTCTCCAGAGCATTCATACTACATCTTCAGGGCTCACTGGGAATAGCACTTACAACGAGCTGCAAAACAGCTCTCAATAAACCACAAAGCAAGTGCAAAATGTATTCCTTTTTATTTGATGGAGATTTAAGAGAATTCTGCTTTGTACAAATGTGATCTAATATAAGGTCCTAAAAAATAAGCAGTGCAAAACATTTATGGAATCAAGGACTTTTGACATTAAATTATATTTCAGCAACATTGACATTTTTTTGTAATCAACATAATGTTTAGAAAATGTATTTGACCATGTACAGAACGCAGAAGTGATTCTTATTTCCTACAGCTTTGAAAGGCTGTGGTGTTTTCTGAAAATGTCCTCATCCACTTTTCGTCTCTGGCCTGTTTTTGAAAAAGTTGAAAGGTCCTCGAGGAGAGGCATTGAGGAAAGTGAAAATGCATAAATGTGTGATTTTAGAAAATGAGACGGCCCTTATCGATATGCGCATTATTAAATAAATAAACTTGTTTGAATCCTCCTGGTTGCGGCATACTACCAGTGCCAAAATGTCCACCAGAGAATTGTGAAAAGTTTACCAACAAATTAACCTAAATTGTGCAATACATTATCAATGTATTATATTTTTTTTCCTCCATTACTTGATATCCAATTGAGACACTGCCTCATGTTGACATGTGTCTTCTGGGAATACATCCAATGCCATACTGGTTCTTATCACATTGCTCGCTCAACCAGGCAGTCCAGCCCGGAATCTTCACCCACCGGAAGAAACACTCTCTGGCCTTCAACCTCCATTGAGCTTCAGAGTTAAACAAGACAAAACGACAGCCCCCAAACCCAGACAAGTGCTGGCATCTCCTCAATCACTTATAGATGCATACGTCACAGTGGAGTTTATTTATGACGGACTGAACAAGAAAACAGCTGTGTTCACATTTTGTATAAATCACCTTGTTCAACCGTAAACAATGATGCTAATAAATACGATCTGTATTTATTGTAGATAAAAAAATAAAAAAAGATTTAAGCGCATTCTTATATTGGTTGTTCAATTGTGTATTATTGAAAACACTAAGAAAGGAATTAAACAAAGCACTTCATGGATTTTAAAAGGGTCCCAGCAATATTGTGAAACTGTTCACATCTATGAAGAAATTGAGAAACCAATTCCGTTGACCAGAAACCGACATGTTGGGCTGAAAGGCAGAAAAACGAGTCTATGAATGTCAGAGCACGTTTGTTGGATAAAGAATTCCTATCGATCCCTGTAGATTGGACCTGTTTCTCCCACCCTGGAGTCAGGATATTGAGATCTGAGTACTGTCTGTAATGTATATGGATGTTAATCTTGGTATATGTTGTAAGGGTTAGATTTGAGGCTAAATAAGATCAAGGAAGTGGTGCGTTTGTATTATGTGGTTCAAATAAGCCCTTTATCGCCTAATAATCAGCCAGTCACGTTATCTTCTCTGGGCTAACGCTCTGCTTCTCTGCTTTCAGCTCCAGGAGCGAGTCAATACCTTCCTGCTGATTGGCTTGTTCTGATTGACTCGGTTTGGTTCGAGGGCTGCTGTTTTCTGCACACCTCAAAGTCCATCCAAACATATTGAGTGATCAGGAGAGGCACCAACATGAAAGAGATAGATTGGGTAACTATATTGGCAGGTTTCAGAGACTCAGCCAAGAATATGATCCGATTCTAACTTAAGAGGAACGAGTTAAGATACCAACAGAGAATTTCAGGAGCTACAAAGGATTTCTTGTTTTATGATCAGTGACAAGTAACGTCACAGGTGGAACACGCGTCTGTGTCTCCCTGGGTGCGTTGCCAACCTGGTGGAGTAGCTGTCTGAGCCGGTGGAGCTGGGACTCCAGCTGTTTGTTGTGCTCCTCCAATATGTGCATGCGGGCCTCCAGGCGGCTCTTGTGCTGCCGGAGAAGTTTGGCCTCGGCCAAAAGGTCGGCCTCGTCCGGGCCCCCGAGGTTAGAGGACCCTTCAGGATCCCAGTGGCCCACAGAGCCGGGCCCCCGCTGGCCCCCGTACTGCTCTTTCAGCAGCTCATACTCCCTCTGAAGGCTCCTGTGGAATTGACCCACAGATTAGATGTCCGAGTCATGTGCGCTTGACTAAACAACATATTACACATACAGACAAATAAGCACAAACCAACAGCATATTAATGAGAGGTACCACAATCTGGGCAACACAGACTGCATAATAACCCTTCTGGAATCTTCCTCTCCGGTTCTCTCAGATCATTCCTAGGTAGAGCCAGAGTCCTGGCCTGTGTGTTTGGAGAGCCGTAGGCTGCATACTGACTGGTTTACACTACATATATCTTGGCTCATAAACCACGCTGGGACTAGGAGCACTGCATACTGACTGGTTTACTTTACGTATATATCTTGGCTCATAAACCACGTTGGGACTAGGAGCACTGCATACTGACTGGTTTACATTACGTATATCTTGCCTTATAAACCACGCTGGGACTAGCAGCACTGCATACTGACTGGTTTACAGTACATATATACTGGCTCATAAACCACGCCGGGACTAGGAGCACTGCATACTGACTGGTTTACAGTACATATATCCTGGCTCATAAACCACGGCGGGACTAGGAGCACTGCATACTGACTGGATTACATTACGTATATCTTGCCTTATAAACCACGCTGGGACTAGCAGCACTGCATACTGACTGGTTTACAGTACATATATACTGGCTCATAAACCACGCCGGGACTAGGAGCACTGCATACTGACTGGTTTACAGTACATATATCCTGGCTCATAAACCACGGCGGGACTAGGAGCACTGCATACTGACTGGTACCCACAGAGCCGTGGATAGAGAAGCTCCGGGAACAATAAAGCGCACCGTCACCACCATCCTTACAATACCTCGCTAATCAAAGCAGAACAGAGAAACGGAGGGGGCGCAAGCTGAGAGAGCGAGCCTGGGGTGACGGCACACAGGGGTACGCGTGCGTGTAATTCTGCCTGCCGTTAAGAGATAGCGAGGAGAGGAACTCTGGGCAGAAGACAGCACCAGGCACGCTTCTTCTGTAAGAGGGCGGGGGACATTTTGAAGGACACCTCAGACGGCCTGTACCGCACCTCTGTTCGTCCTCCAGGCCCTGGATGACACGCTCCAGCTCGCCATGCTCCTCCCTCTCCACGGCCTGCAGGATCTGGGCGGGGCTCTGGGGTTGGCTGCAGGGAGACAACTCCCCACTGAGGGTCTGGCAGTACTGCAGGATGAGAGCATGTTCGTCATCCCTACGGGAAAGAGAAAAGGAACTAATCAATACAAATTAACTAAATGATTTACATTACAGGTGTTTAGCAGGGGATCTTATCCAGACCGACTTATGAGTGCAAACAGAGCCTTCAGAAGGTATTCTGACTCACTCAATTTCTCTACATAATGTTGTGTTACAAACTTTGTTTATATTTGCTTAATAATTTTTGTGATTAACTGATGCACAAAGTCCCATAACCAAAACGTGTTTTTGGACATTTTATAAAAAAATACAAACTTTAAATATTATGTATTAAGACCCTTTGACATGACACTCTAAATTGAGCTTATTTTCGTCCTTGCGTTGACTTGGTTGGAGCCCAGCTAAATGTACAAGATTACTCCACAACAACAAGATGTGGAGTAAAGATGGGGTGTGAATACCATCTGAAGGAACAACTTCATGCTTTCATTCTCCTCATAGTGACCTTCATCAGACAACCCTTAGGCTTCCCAAAAAGAACCTTTATGTATCAGAGTAACAGCAACAGAAAAAAAGGTCCTGCTAGACCCACAGCATACAACCTCATCGGTGAAATATAGTAGGTCATAGTTATTTATGCCTTGGTATGTATTACTGTCACTGGAACTGGCACTTGTCTTCATTGGGGATGTAATGCCTTTATTTTGTTGAAAATTAGACTTGAGGCCAGAGTCGGTTCAAGGCATCAACAACATAAGCAGTTGCTAAGGACCACGACTGCTAAGGGCCCCCACCGCAAGTGAGCCCCCCCAACCGCTAGGGGAGAGAGTGCACCAAATCAAATTGTGCTTAGGCCCACCAAAAACCTAGAGCCAGCACCGATTGAGGCAAAAAGGCCACAAAACAAAACACTGAAAAGTGTTGCAAACCAGGCTTTGCAAAAGATCACAGGAGAAGCCTGAACGGAGACTAACGTTTTGTTGCGCATTGTCTCTGTTTGAATAAACCAAATAAATAAATATCTAAATTTGCCAGTTGCATTATATGCTCAGCGTTTGTAAATTAAGACAGCTGTTGTAGGATTGTACTGTCTAGCTGGGATCTGTTAATCTCCACCATCTGATAGCAGGGGGGGAAGATCATTTAAGGGAGGCGGAGGTGGATAAAGAAAAGGATGGGACCAGGAAATGTCAGTGTCGTATTTGGATGATCTGAGATGCGGTGGCCGGTCCTAAGCCACAACTGTCACCTTTACTCAACCAGACACACAACCCCGAAGATTCTAGAGATGTCACTTAGACATATCATCATGTGCGGGTACAGTCACACACACATGTGGAAGGAGGATAAGATGATTTAATCCCCTGTCCATTAGCACATAAAACGCCATCCATCGCCAGAGCCGGACTGACAGCAAGAGTTTCCATTTGGCGATGAAAGCATTGTCTGTAACGGAAACTGTATGCCATGTTGGCTCTCCTTGGTCAAATGTTATCCATCCACAAGGACAATTGCAAATCCAGTTGTCATTCTGTGACATGGTCTGCTAGTTAGCTTTCATAACAAAAGCCATAACAAATGTTGTTAGTTCATTGCATTGCAAGCATCATGGATTGGAACACTAACGGCTAACTAAATTGTTAGCATGGATAGGCTAAGACAATACCATCTGGCCAACAGCGCGCCAAACTCCTGATTAACGGCACCCGGGAGACCTATTACAAAAACCCAAACACAGCATTCCATAAATGTCCCAGCATTCAGGTCCATTAACATTACATACATATTCAGACTGTTCAGTATATGACATGATTTATGGACTAAGGATGCTTTGTTTCATAGGAAATTGTGGTTCTATTGTGTTCAGCCGGGAGAATCGACTGAGTATTGGAATGATATAAAGAGCCACGAAATGCTTCTGAATTACTAAGGCTACGCACATCTGTTAAGTTGACCAAGAACACATTTGTACTATATACACAGCAACAACCGTGGGAATACAGAAGATTAAGCCAATTGACATCTCAAGATGATTAAGGCAGGGCCAGATGAAAACTGTTGCTGAACACCCGGGTTAAGTCCTTACTCCTACCATCAATGCCTCCAGGAACCAACCTGCCTCGTCTTGCTATAGAAGACAGGCACTCCAAACTAGATAAAGAGCATCATTGTCAGTCAGAGCAATACCTGTGTTGGTATAAATGTACAATAAAACAATGAACTATGATAGAAATCCTGATCAGGATAGTTTCAATCTTCTTCCCCTTACAGAATGAGTGCTTAAGTATTTGGTGCAGAACCTCGTATATCATAAATGGACATCCAAAAATAAACAGAAATGCATTGAATAAAGTATGGACATGCAAGCAAATGATTATCATGGAGCATAGCTTTTGGCGTAAAGAAATGCATCTAATAGCCAACTGCTGTAGTTCTCTAGATTTCAACACTGCCTACTAAGGGTTGATTTCAGATCTCTGCACAGGTTTTCAATAGGATTTAGGTTTGACTGATTCCTGGCCACTTCTAAACAGCCTATAGCGAGGCAGGGCCCCATTAGTGAACACATACAGCCAGGAGGTAGCGTCAGTCCGCGTTATGGAACAAAGATAATACAATTCAGACAGAAGCTACAACGGCAGCTTGAGTTGACAGCAAAATGCTAATTCCTCCATTGCCTACAACAGAAAAGAAAGAAGAGCTGGATACAGCAAGGGTGAAAACAGGAACAGACATTGGTTCAGCAAGCATTTCCAAGGTGGAAAGAACTAACAGCTTTTCCCCCCAAAAACAAGAACATTTCTGTCCTGTGACCCCAAACTTTTGAACGGTAGCGTAATGCGGATAGCAAGCTATTTATTAATTTCCACAGTTTTCTAGACAAACATTATTGAATTACTTGTATGAAGTATATGGAATGAGTAGAGCACATGGAGGGAATGTGAGCTGTGTGATTAGATGCTAATAACGCTGGGGTGAAACGTTGACTGCAGTAAGAGCAAAACATTAAATGATTGTGTGTGTGTGTGTGTGTGAGAGAGAGGTTGTGTGTTTGTGTGAGAGAGAGTGTGTGAGAGGGAGAGAAAGTGCACAAGCAAGTGGGAAGTGACAAAAGACATGCTATAGGCAATTCAATGGTTACAGATTGGATAGATTTCAAAATCTATATCAAACAAAATACAAATAGTTGGTAAACAACAGTCCCCTGTGCACGATGTACCACCCTATTGGCAGAGGAATAAAAGTACTCAGCTTTTACTTTCTACCTCTTCCACCTCTTTTAAATGTACTTGGATGTGTTCCAGCATTTGGAACATAGGTGTCAAAATCATTACATGAAGTGCACAGTCGGTGGGTTTTCACTCTTCCTTTTCAGTTCATTGATCAATTAAAATCACTGATTAGTTACTCACTTTGTCTGGTAATTTAAGTGTGAAACTGGTGAACAAAGACCAACACTTTAACACCTGTAAGTACCATTTTGTGAATGCCAAATCTCAATGAAGAGATTGGATCGTTCATAAAGTTTGTTCATAATCAAACCAGGCGAGTCTGAGATAATCCACAGGAAACATGATCCATTTTGGTTAATCAGTCTAGAAAACAGTAAATCTTTCAAGGTGGACCTAATTGTTTCAAATGTTTTCCTTGGAGCAGAGAAGATGTAGTGAAGAGAGAGCTTCACACCAAATGTCTTCAGTTGATGGTTGTGATATTACAGTTTAAATGATTCATTGCTTCACATTGCGCCAACATCTGTAAGTCAGGGTATTCCTTTTAAAGGACTACATAACAACTACCCCCAATTTTTACAGACATTGTTAAAATAATTTGGAATCCCTGTTTTTTGTTTGACATTCATTAATGGAGTTTTCTTATGTACAGTTTAAGGTGTATAAAAAGCCCTTTCCTCCTAGGACCGGTGCTATGGAATTCGTTTGAGGAGTCTGGTGTGAAAGATAGGAGGGCCGCTTCAAATAGTTCATTTCAGTGCATGTTTGTTGTGGTGGTGTGAAAAGGGTGGTATGGAATAAAACTGCTCATTAAGCCCAAAGGTACTTCATTTTTTTGCAAGAGCGGAATTAGATGGTGTGCTGGGCGTGTTCTTGAGGTAGGGGATACGTAGAAAAAAATGAAAGATAAAGTGTTGGAGAGAGAAAAAGTAAAAGTCCCAGCAGAGAGGAGAAGAAGGTTGAGAAGGACAGGATGTGAGGGCTCATTGGTGATTAACAGCATCATCAATGACAACACTCAGCCTTGGCTAAAGATAACACAAAATAGGCAGCTCTCTGGCTTCTCATTGATTAAGGCTTTTCTACCAGATAAAACGCATAAACACCAATGCATAATCCAACACATACTCACACACACAGATGGCTGCAAAGATAAAGGCCTCCAGAGATCAAGGGTAGGCGGAACAGAATTAAAATGACTTGAAAAAAACACTTGAAATCAAACAGTGTGAAATAAAAGGGAATTGGAATGAATCCTTAGCAGAGTAAAAGCTGATCGCAGTGTAAAGCCTGGCCACCGCATAAGTAAAAAGCCACGATTTGATTTGGGCACAATTTCTGCGCTTGGATCAGCTGGATCAGACCGGTGGCGTTGCTGACTCACCTGGTTACAAAGGCATACTGTAACATAACCTCAAAGTGTAGTAATCTACTTCTGACCAGAAACATAGCACAGACAAAGTGTGCTTGTCCCAAATTCGCTAACCCTAACACTTTTAGTGTTACCCATCATAAAAACATTGTATAAACCAAAACATCCAACATGATAAAAGTAAACAAAGGGAGATTATGGGAGCAGATAGGGCTAAAAACATTACTGAGCTGACAGGAGTGAAAACAGGAAGAGATTTCCCCCCCGCTTCTATAAATGGAGCTATAACATTAGCCATCCTCATCATCATAATCATTGCCTCGTCTGGGACTGATTGAATAAGACAAACATAATTCTCTCTTCATTTATCGAACGTTGGTTTACTCACTTCTTTCAGGAGTGTTTTACCAGGGAACACTGGTACAGGCGGACTGAACGAAGCATTGGGGCTGAAGGGAACACTGGTACAGGCGGACTGAGCGAAGCATTGGGGCTGAAGGGAACACTGGTACAGGCACGGCAGCACATGTAATGTAATGTGTCCTTGCTGGAAAAAAAACATACTCAGTTCAGATCATCTGAGGGAGCAGACTTCAGCTCCACTAAGGCCTCTTATCAGATCACGGTTGAGCAATCACCAAATGCTAACCTCCCATTAAACACAACATCAGAGTGCATGAAGAACTCCAATCAGTGTGTGTGTGTGCGACCTCAGAAACATTATTCCCCACTGATAAGGATCTCTGCCGGGAATAAGTCTTAACGCTCCCTTCAGGCAGTTCCAAAGGACCGTCTACAGAAACACTATCAACTTTTCTCTCCCTCAGACCCACAGAATTCTGGAGCTTCAGCACTTTCCTTTTCTTTGTACTGCTATACTCTACGTTATCTTTTGTCGTCCTCTCTCGCTTTCCCTTCTTCCGTTTCCAGAACTGTCGCCCCCCTCCAAGATCGCTCGTTTTTATGTCTATCAAAGCAAACCATCTCCCTCTCCATCCAACCCACTCTTTTATCCTTATCTCCTCAACCCCCGTGTGGAATTCTAACTTCTCTTCTCAGTTCATCAATCTCATCTCCTCCTTCTGCCCCATCCAGTTTTCTGCCCCTTCCGCTTTCCAGCCTGCTTCTTCCATGATGTGTTGTCAAAGCCCAGTATACACCAGGAGCGATTGTTCTATTTTCTTTTTGAGACAACACTCTAAGCCTGGTATTCATGGTGGGGGGCCGAAGAACAGTGGGGCAAAAAAGTATTTAGTCAGCCACCAATTGTGCACGTTCTATCGCTGAAAAAGATGAGAGAGGCCTGTAATTTTCATCACAGGTACACTTAAACTATGACAGACAAAATGAGAAAAAAATCCCGAAAATCACATTGTAAATGTTATTTTATAATTATAATTTATTTGCAAATTATTGTGGAAAATAAGTATTTAGTCACCTACAAACAAGCAAGATTTCTGGCTCTCACAGACCTGTAACTTCTCCTTTAAGAGGCTCCTCTGTCCTCCACTCGTTACCTGTATTAATGGCACCTGTTTGAACTTGTTATCAGTATAAAAGACACCTGTCCACCATCTCAAACAGTCACACTCCAAACTCTGCTATGGCCAAGACCAAAGAGTTGTCAAAATTGTAGACCTGCACCAGGCTGGGAAGACTGAATCTGCAATAGGTAAGCAGCTTGGTGTGAAGAAATCAACTGTGGGAGCAATTATTAGAAAATGGAAGACATACAAGACCACTGATAATCTCCCTCTATCTGGGGCTCCACACAAGATCTCACCCCGTGGGGTCAAAATTATCACAATGCAAAAATCCCAGAACCACACAGGGGGACCTAGTGAATGACCGGCAGAGAGCTGGGACCAAAGTAACAAAGCCTACCATCAGTAACACACTACGCCGCCAGGGACTCAAATCCTGCAGTGCCAGATGTGTCCCCCTGCTGAAGCCAGTACATGTCCAGGCCCGTCTGAAGTTTGCTAGAGAGCAAATAGAACTTTTTGGTAAAAACTCAACTCGTCGTGTTTGGAAGACAAAGAATGCTGAGTTGCATTCAAAGAACACCATGATTACTGTGAAGCATGGGGGTAGAAACATCATGCTTTGGGGCTGTTTTTCTGGAAAAGGACCAGGACGACTGATCCGTGTAAAGGACAGAATGAATGGGGCCATGTATCGTGAGATTTTGAGTGAAAACCTCCTTCCATCAGCTAGGGCATTGAAGATGAAACGTGGCTGGGTCTTTCAGCATGACAATGATCCCAAACACACCGCCCGGGCAACGAAGGAGTGGCTTTGTAAGAAGGATTTCAGGGTCCTGGAGTGGCCTAGCCAGTCTCCAGATCTCAACCCCATAGAAAATCTTTGGAGGGAGTTGAAAGTCTGTGTTGCCCAGCAGCAGCCCCAAAACATCACTGCTCTAGAGGAGATCTGCATGGAGGAATGGGCCAAAATATCAGCAACAGTGTGTGACAACCTTGTGAAGACTTACAGAAAGCATTTGACCTCTGTCATTGCCAACAAAGGGAATACAACAAAGTATTGAGATAAACTTTTGTTATTGACCAAATACTTATTTTCCACCATAATTTGTAATTAAATTCATTAAACATCTTACAATGCGATTTTTTGGATTTCTTTTCCTCATTTTATCTGTCATAGTTGAAGTGTACATATGATGAAAATTACAAGCCTCTCTCATCTTTTTCAGCGGGAGAACTTGCACAATTGGTGGCTGACTAAATACTTTTTTGCCCCATTTAGACAAGTAGTTGCCATATATATGTCGCACTAGTGACTTATTTTGGTTGTGACTTGGTTGTTGACCAAGGAATGCTTTCTCTTACGTGTGTACCAGAAAAAAACTTCCTGGGTGAGTGAGCAGCTTCATAGCAATCGTCAAGACTTGGCATGACATACTTAGAAGAAATATGTCTTGATGTTTGACTATCTTGCACCTTGTTGTGGAGTTGTGCTAAATGCCAAAATGGCGTGGGAACAAAATTGGGCTTTTTTTTATGAAAGTATTATAATATATGCACTCATTATTGAAAGTCTGGATATGGGTTAAAGTTCAGTTTGTGCAAAATTACAAAAATGGGAATGTCCTTGTTTTTACTGAAGGTTACTTACATGCTTCCTGTAGCTGAGCTGCTGTCAGTAGGGAGAGAACCGTTGGAGCGTTTCATCTGCGCCAGCCTGGGAAACAGATTCAGAAACAGACTGCGTGACTTGATGAACACTGACCCAGGGGTTGACGACTCCCCAAACATGGCTCGATACACAGGCAATCACGGCTAGCGCTCCGTTCTATCTGAACGGATGCAACGCCACATAACATTGCGAGTGGACAGCAGACATCAGGCAGGGTTGGGCAGTGTTCAGCTCAACAGTCAGGGGACAGGCCGACAAAATGCAGGACTCAATTATGACATGAGATTATGGTACAGTGGTTCAGAGCTACATTAGTCACGGAGGGGATTGGGACCAGCGGATAACAGACACTGAGGCACACCCAGGCCCGCACAACATGCTAATAGATTGGGCCAGCAGATCAAAAGCTCTATTTATTAAGCTGTTTGATAGACTGCGGAAAGGCGAGCCTAGTAAGCGAAGATAACACAATCCCCAGACTGGCCCAAGGCTAACGTAGATCTGGCCCATTAATACAGAGTTAGTCTGAGTGTGTGTGTGTTTCAGAGGCAACATTGAAGGACTGTAGCCGCTGACCTGTGGGTTAATGGTTTATGAAAGGGAAAGATTAATGGGAACAGCGGGTCAAGTCCATGTCCGAAAAGCATATGGAAGGGCTGGCCCCGACAAGACAGTTATATTAGCAGGGTAGGCTGGCCATATTGTCTCTATAAACTAAAGACCAGACAGTTATATTAACAGGGTAGGCTGGTCATATTGTCTCTATAAACTAAAGACCAGACAGTTATCAGTTATATTAGCAAGGTAGGCAGGCCATATTGTCTGTCTAAACTAAAGATAAGACAGTTATATTGGCAAGGTAGGCTGGCCATATTGTCTGTCTAAACTAAAGACAAGACAGTTATATTAGCAGGGTAGGCTGGTCATATTGTCTCTATAAACTAAAGATAAGACAGTTATATTGGCAAGGTAGGCTGGCCATATTGTCTGTCTAAACTAAAGACAAGACAGTTATATTAGCAGGGTAGGCTGGTCATATTGTCTCTATAAACTAAAGATAAGACAGTTATATTAGCAGGGTAGGCTGGCCATATTGTCTGTCTAAATTAAAGCTAAGACAGTTACATTGGCAAGGTAGCCTGGTCATATTGTCTCTTAAACTAAAGACAAGACAGTTACATTGGCAAGGTAGGCTGGTCATATTGTCTCTATAAACTAAAGCTAAGACAGTTACATTGGCAAGGTAGGCTGGTCATATTGTCTCTATAAACTAAAGACAAGACAGTTACATTGGCAAGGTAGGCTGGTCATATTGTCTCTCTAAACTAAAGACCAGACCTTTATATTAGCAGGGTAGGCTGGCCATATTGTCTGTCTAAACTAAAGACAAGACAGTTACATTGGCAAAGTAGGCTGGTCATATTGTCTCTCTAAACAAAAAAACTGCAGACATTCTAATCCAGAGCATAGTGCAATAGTGAGCATCAACATGATTACGTCCAGCAAGATGTTGTACCACCTCCCTTATGGGAACTGAACCCACAACCCTGACGTGGGAACTGAACCCACAACCTGAAGTGGGAACTGAACCCACAACCTGACATGGGAACTGAACCCACAAACTGACGTGGGAACTGAACCCACAACCCTGACATGAGAACTGAACCTACAACCTGACGTGGGAACTGAACCCACCACCTGATGTGGGAACCGCTATGCATTACCTGGTCATTCACAAGGGGCGTGACCATTAACAGTGATAAAGGCATACGGTACCTGCTAGCGTACTGCTCTATCCGAGAATGAGTGTCGTCATGAGAGAGCTGCGGTGACGGAGCAAGTCTAGAGTGAGAGAATGGGGAGGAGATGGATACAAAAGATGAGAAAATAAATCACACAACCCTCCAAAACATAAACACAATCAAATCAACGGAGGGAAATCAACCGGATATGGAAAAAAAAAAAGACAGAACAGAGATGTTTTATCTAGGTAGCCGGCCAGGAGTGAACCGCAACCATAGCGTGGGGGGGGGGGGTGTTAGAGGAGGATGCCGTGACGAGGAAGAGCTCGGTTGGTGGATCAAGGCGTACAGGCAAACATGCGGTATGGTGGCTTAGTGGGGTGTCTTGGATGCAGGGATGGGGGAGGGGACAGACTATCCATTCAGAGATGGGGAGGGGACAGACTATCCATTCAGGGATGGGGGAGGGGACAGACTATCCATTCAGGGATGGGGGAGGGGACAGACTATCCATTCAGGGATGGGGGAGGGGACAGACTACCCATTCAGGGGCATTCTAGCCCGGGGGGGCCGTGCTGATACTCACTCGTACTGCTCCGGACACATGCTGATGAGTGTGACGGGACTGTAAGAGAAACGGGGGGAGGAAGGGGAAAGGCACCACAAAACATCAATATTTAGGGACGTGTAGCAGGAACACCGTGGAGAACCAAACAACAGGAGCAGAGGGAGGCGTGTTCATTCTTGCCGAGCAAAACGGTTCTGTTGTGAAAATGATGCAAACAGAACAATGCGGGGGGAGGGGACTGTTTGGATTTACCCGAACAAACGCTGTCTGTAATAAATGTCTTGCACCCAAAACTCTTTGTTTGGCAAAATGAAGATGTCGTAGGTGTCATAGTTCCAACCAGGAGCACCGGAAGACCTATACCTGACACAGCCAGCAGGGGGGGCAATAACAGGGGCACTCAACACACAAGGTGGACTTTGTGCTTAGACACAGA
The DNA here is from genome assembly GCA_016801125.1 of Novumbra hubbsi. Lineage (NCBI taxonomy): Eukaryota > Metazoa > Chordata > Actinopteri > Esociformes > Umbridae > Novumbra > Novumbra hubbsi. The sequence continues at coordinate 57,347 of JACXGK010001703.1, forward strand.
TGTAAGATAAGCTTTCCTGCCGAAACTCCCAACGTTCTCCAGTACAGGTATATCGCAGGACAGGTCCTTCAATCCACGTCTACCATATTAACGACTTAAAATACAATCTCCATTCTCGTCCTCAGGCTATAATCCAAGGGTTTCTAATGATTTTACTCTTCATTTCCAAGTGATTTTGCAATTGAGTTTTAATTTGGAGAATTAGAGGTGAGTACTCAATTATGGGTGGACAGTTAAGCCCTGGGCGTGTACTTACTGTAGTTGTTAAGTTACCACACTGATTACTAGGCCATATTTAAAAGTAGATACCCTTGATATTTGGTAGCATTGCCACAATGGCAACCTGTGCCGCTCCCATATGACTGTTCAGTTTCAGCTGCAGTCTTCGAAAGTCATTTTCTAAATATACGCCCAGCTCAGTGCTCCGAAATGAAAAACCTTTTTCGGCAAGCGCAGAAAATAACATGAATGCAATCTAACAACAAAAGGAAAGGCTGGTCGCTAAATATAGATCTGTTAAGAACAAAAAACGTCCTGTTTTTCTTGACTACGTTTGAGATGCTAGGATAATTGCTCAGGAGCACTAATGTTGGATTGTTCCTTGTCTGTTTTTGTGTTGGTTCTGTGAAGGCAGTAACATTCAGATTCAAAGCGGTGCATTGTGGTAATGAGTCTCTGTGTTTAAGGAAGCTTGGTGGGGGAGACATTGCAGAAAGCCAACTGGTCGAATTAAGAGGTTGGCATTTTCACAGGAGAGCACCAACCATTGTTTCAGTCGGCTTTCTCTAAAGCAGACACGCCACTGTGCTGAAATGATTTTCTCTGCTTCAATTTTCCCCCTACTTCCCCCATTGCGCTCTGACATGTGAATGGATGGACTCCAATGAAAAAGTAAATAGATATAGAGCGCAGGGAGAAAAGGCAGTGGGAGCGCGAAGCCAGGAGAATCGGTTAGACGCAGCCTAAAGACTTTCTGTGGGACGGCCACAAGTCAAAGGGCAGGATTATTATTGCCCTTAGCAACCGCAGTGACCAACCACAGTCGTACTGACATTGATAACCTGCACCTGAGGGGGTACACAATGTAGAGCACCTCTGGTGGGGGACACAATGTAGAGCACCTCTGGTGGGGGACATAATGTAGAGCACCTCTGGTGTGGGACACAATGTAGAGCACCTCAGGTGGCGGACACAATGTAGAGCACCTCAGGTGGGGGACACAATGGTAGAGCAACTCAGGTGGGGAACACAATGGTAGAGCACCTCAGGTGGGGGACACAATGGTAGAGCAACTCAGGTGGGGGACACAATGCTAAAGCACCTCAGGTGGGGGACATAATCCGAGAGACTACATGTCTTGCACACTGTATTATTTTATTGAGTACTGTTTTAAAGAACCACTCACACCATAGCAAATTCCTTGTAAGGGTAACCCTACTTGGCAACAAAGCTGATTCTGAGATAAGAGTTCCATGCTGGCACCAACAAGGAATTTTCATCTGTGAAGCCTTGATGCCAAACGCTGTTCGTTTGGGTGCTGAATCCAGGGCCAATTCTGTTCCTACTGTATTAACCATGCCGGAGTTGCTGCCACGGAAGGCTTATAGAGCACAAGACTGTGTTGAGTCATCAATACTGTGACGAGAGTCTCACAGAGAGCCAGCCAGCCGCTAGACTGACAGGCTGAGATGCTGCTGGAAACACAGGAACCATATGTTCAGGTGGGAACATAATTAGCCTGCCCTCACTACAGCAGCATCGCAAGGGATTCCTTCTTGGGTTGACAGACATCTTGGAGTGTTTCTCGGTGTGTTTGTGAAAGGTGGGTGTCTCCATCACAGGTCAATTCAAACTGAGGGCAATCAATTCAGAAAGAAAATGAAAAATATGTCAAACAAAAAAGGACACCCATTTCTTTTGTTTACTGAGATTTACTCAGGTCAACTGAAAGGTAGAAGCTATTTAAAAAGCGTCTTCATCCCACAATATAAAAATGCACGTAACCTCAGGCATCGACTGCCCCCCGTTTCAACTGAAACCGAGGAAACGCTGCCCCACGGTGAGTGTGTTTGGATGCCCATCTATCATTATGTTACTGGCCCAGGTATCAAATGAAAAGCCAGAGTTAGGTGTTTCAGGACTAGTCCCCACACTGCAACCCACACAACGGATAAACCCCTCAGACTCCCTCCTAAAGCTAAGGTAGGCCACATTCTAATCCTGAGTGGCTTGTGACATGCCAAGCTAGGAGGCAACGAGGCGTCTTTCACATTAGCATAGGCGTCGCTGTCGTGTCTAGAATCCTATTGGCCATGTGACAAGGCGGGTGGAACGACTCTCGCTTCCAGTGGGTGGCTGTTTTTCAGGTGGGTAGAACGTGTGGGTGGAAACAGAACAAAAATAACCAGGAAGAAAAAGACAGAAACAGAGAAAGAGAGAGATAATTGGTGCTCTACTTTCCCCTCCCTCTCTCTAGCGCTCGTCACATCTGTCTTCTCTCCTTTGAAGGTGGCCTGAGTCATCATGTCTACATACAGGACCGAACTGACCCAACGCTGTTTTCTTCATGAGATTTATTTGTTATATATGAACAGGATACACGAGGCATGGACCATTCTACAAAATTCTTACTTGCCGGTTCCCTCAAAAACAACAAAATAGACTGAGTTAGTTTAAACAAATACATAATTAAAAAATATATTGTAATAAGTGTTTCTTTATGTGGGTTTTACAATGAAGTGTACAATGAACAGTGTACCTGACCTTTTAGCTATTTGTGGATTTATCAGATGATAAAGAAAAATGGCTAAATGATTGTCATATAATAGTCTATTTCTCCAAGGCTCCATTTTAAAGAACCTCTCCCGATTTGCCTCCATTTTCCCACCTTTGAAAATGCATTTGTCAGGTAGATGGCAGCGCCCATCCCCGGGGATACAGGGTGATGGAGGAGGGGAGGTGGTGGAGCAAACTATTTAAGTAGTGTACATCTGTGTGTTTGGTTGCGTGTGTGGGTATGTCTGTGTGTTCGATCGCGTGTGTGTGATTATCTATGTGTGTCTGATTGCGTGTGTGGGGTTATGTATGTGTGTAGTTATGTATGTGTGTTCGGTTGCGTGTGAGCAGTTATGTATGTGTGTGATTAAGTATGTGTTCGGTTGCGTGTGAACGGTTATGTATGTGTGTGGTTATGTATGTGTGTTCGTTTGCGTGTGAGCGGTTATGTATGTGTGTCCGATTGCGTGTGTGGGGTTATGTATGTGTGTAGTTATGTATGTGTGTTCGGTTGCGTGTGAGCAGTTATGTATGTGTGTGGTTATGTATGTGTGTTCGGTTGCGTGTGAGCGGTTATGTATGTGTGTTTGGTTGCGTGTATGTGGTTATGTATGTGTGTTCGGTTGCGTGTGAGCGGTTATGTATGTGTGTTTGGTTGCGTGTGTGTGGTTATGTATGTGTGTTCGGTTGATTGTGAGCGGTTATGTATGTGTGTTCGGTTGCGTGTGTGTGGTTATGTGTGTGTGTTCGTTTGCGTGTGTGAGCATGTGGATGTGGAACTCTCTTGGGGTCAGGATGTAATTCGGAGTTCACTTCTAATATCCGCTTGGGCAACTTAGGTAGCAGAAGACAGAGAAACTGACAGAGAAAAACAGAGAGAAAGAGAGTTATAGACAGACAGAGAGAAAAAGAGTTATAGACAGACAGAGAGAAAAACTGAGTGAAAGAGAGATAGAGACACAGACAGACAAAAACAGAGAGAAGATAGAGATAGAGACAGAAAAACCGAGATAGAGAAAAAGAGGAAGAGAAAGTCCATTGAGCTTATAGCAGATAGAGCCTGACAGGGCTGGAATCAAAGAGGGGGACATAACTCACACTTGAAACGGGGGAGGGGGGGAAACCCGCCAACGACCACCTGTCGCTGGGCATCTGCATAATCTGTCGCTGGTGAAGCACCATTACGGAGGATTTATGTGCGTCTGAGCAGACCAGCGTGCTGCCAGACAGACTCGCTCCGTTCAGAGCGGCTCCACGGCTCTGCGGTGTGCCGGAAGGATCTACGCCGAGTCTGTCTGAGGGGGATAACGCTCCCCAGACAGGTAAATAATCACATCGGCAAAGCCAATTAAAGGTCTGTCACTGGGAAACCCAGCGACCCCATCTACTTACGTCTCCATGTTGTCTCCTTCCAGAACGGTCTGGACCGGCAGGTAGCCCAAGCGTGGGTGCTTGGCAAAGTACTTCTTGGAGCGAAACTTGTTTTTTAGCACCTTGGTGAAATCACGCATGTCCTCACCCGAAGTGGTCTGAAGGGGGGAGAGAGTACGAGAAACAGAGAGGAAGAAGAAAGATCATAAGGGGGGAGTGTCAAATGTATTTGTGTTTTCCTATCAGGCTGTGGCGTTAACGAGTTAATTAGCGGCCACATTTTCTCAAAATGACGCTTTCTGCTTTGCCAAAATACAAACTACAGTGGTGCCCTGACCTGAGGATTAAACCATACTGCTGTGCTGGGTTTGACCTGAGGATTAAACCATTCTGCTGTGCTGGGACCCTGTGAACCACTGGAGTAATTTCACTTCTGCGGAAACGCACAAGTGAGGGAACGCGTGTCACAACAAGGAACACAAGTGAGGCAACGCGTGTCACAACAAGGAACACAAGTGAAGGAGGCAACGCGTGTCACAACAAGGAACACAAGTGAGGGAACGCGTGTCACAACAAGGAACACAAGTGAGGCAACGCGTGTGACAACAAGGAACACAAGTGAGGCAACGCGTGTCACAACAAGGAACACAAGTGAAGGAGGCAACGCGTGTCACAACAAGGAACACAAGTGAGGCAACGCATGTCACAACAAGGAACACAAGTGAAGGAGGCAACGCGTGTCACAACAAGGAACACAAGTGAGGCAACGCGTGTCACAACAAGGAACACAAGTGAGGGAACGCGTGTCACAACAAGGAACACAAGTGAGGGAACGCGTGTCACAACAAGGAACACAAGTGAGGGAACGTGTGTCACAACAAGGAACACAAGTGAGGGAACGTGTTATCAAAGCAGACAGAATGAGTGCTAAACTTAAGACAAGGCTAGAGTCAACGCCACCAGAACAGACCACTACAAGGCTTGTCAGTACCATAGAAGCAATGTGTGATTGCAAGTAAGACTTTAGTGTGTTGCTGGGGTTAAACAAGAGAGTTGGAAAAGTCTATAAAAACACAATAAAGCGACTTGTCAAATCAATGTGACCAAACAACTACTTTGGAGCAACCGTGATGCCAAACACAGCACACAATTTCCTTTGCCTTGGTTTCACCGCAGCAATATCAATAATGTACACTAGCAAAGAAGGATCCATCTAATGAAAATGTAATAACCATCAAATGAAAAAGCAATATAGCGCTCATACTGTACAATAAACAGGGGAACTAATATGAAAGAGGAAAAAAGGCAATGTTTCTCAAAATGACTCTGAAGGGACCTGAGGCGGCCATTTTACGCAAGCATCATATTGATCTTTAGATCCCAAATCATCTCGGAAGCATCTGCTCTGTTTCAGTATCAATAAGGCTGGATCTGTTTTTGGAGACATAACAGTCAAATGTTTGTTTTGTTTCTGTGTGGATTATGGGGAGCTATAAAACTGCTGCTTTGAGTTGAAAGGGGCTATTCCCTGAGGAAATATGCTAGATTTCCTAAAATAAAAAAGTATTGGCATTAGCAGATGGCATCAAGCAATGTCTGAAAGATGAAAGTGAATAGAATATAGGCTAAAATCTGACGTGAGTATTCTTTTCGATGCTCGGTGACAAGAGGTGAATAGTACAGCCTAGAAAAAACAGTTCCCTATGGTTGGAGGTCTGATATCCCAGCCATCATATTAGCAAATTGAAAACCAAAATAAATGCACTGAAAAAGAAGAATGAATCGAATGTTCCCAGAACCTTCTAACACGATGTGAGAGCTTTAATACTAATAAATAAAAACCTGTTCAATTTCTGCAGATCCGCCCTTTCCACCCCCCCCCCCTCCAGACACTATCTATCATGGTAGGAGACAAAAAACACCGCTTTCCCAAAGATTATAAACAGCTCAGAGAACAGAAGTATTTTGCTGTTCGTTCGGTGGAATCCAATTTGCTCTTCGGGCTCCAGAAGAAGTTGATGTAGACCAGGGGACAACACAGAGTACTCAGTGGTTACAGCGAACGCACGCGATGCTTGTGCGTGTGTGTGTGTGTCCTCACCGGTGTACAGTATTCCACCATGGGGTAGTTGAGCTTGTGTCCCTTTGCGGTCCGTCCAGAGAAGAAGCAGCTCTGACAGACGTCATAGTTGAAGTGCTTCAGACTGCGATACCTAGGAGGGAAAGCCAGAATGAGGGACGGTGGAAAAGATCACACGCTGCAAACACCTCAGACAGATTTCTCCGCTTCCCTGTTTATCTCTCCTGTGAGTTGTAGAGATGCCCATTACCAAAACGACCCATTAAAACACAGAACACAGGGTGAGGAGACGAAGCACATCGTTTCAGATGAAAGCTACCTCAACCGGGTCTAAAACAAATGATCAATGTCACAGCTTATACATTTTAATTAATTAATGTAATTCTAATACATTTTAAATAAATTAAAATACATTTTTATTTAAAATGAATCATTTCTTTTTTTTCATTGAAACAACTGAAGACAGCGGTTAAAAAACAAATAAAAACATCTGCAAAAACTAAATGCCAATTGTAATGCATCTAAATGCCTAAATGTTTCTATTGTCAAGAAATATAGAACTCACCAAATGTGACACTAATGGGTTAATTCATCAGTAACGTTGTGAATTCTTAGCTAGCCGGAGATCAATACAAACTCAAGTAGATCATCGTTTTTTTGTGACAAATTTGACATTCATGTTTAATCAATGATCAAGTATGTGCTCCAATGATTCATCACAGAAAAATAAGAGTTGTAGTAATTATTAGAAACTCATACTGCCGTGACATACAAGTTCTTTACAAGCGTATGTAAACCTTTGACCACAACTGTACGAACTTCACTGCTCAGAACGACACTATGTTATTTTGTGCATTTAACAGTAAAAATACTTTGACTTTACTTGATCATTTAGCTCTTGATTGGAAGTATGTGAATCAGTGTGAACATAAAGTACATCAGGGACATGAAAAACTCAGGTGCAATACAGGAAAGTCAGTCTCAGTGCAACAAAGGCAGCTGTTAGTGTGCTGGCTGCCCGTTTGCAAGGTGACAGGTCAAACCTCTCTATCTCTCCCTCCTCTCACGCTACGACAGCAAAGGTGATCTGGGAGCCGCCAAGGCCAGACATCAGACGGTAGAACCAAACCCACCCCTGTTGCCTCACGGCCCATTACACAGATTCACGCAGCTCAGCCATCCTTCATGAGACCTGCCCCTAACTGCCACTACTTAACCACTCTACGGTATTGACATTTCCACGCTGTGATTTCCAGTTGTCTGGACAAGCAGTTCTGTTTTAAAATAAGCTGTTGGTCATTGGGAGCAACCTATTTTACCCCCCCCCCCCCCCCCCCCCCCCCCCCCCCCCCCCCCCCCCC